>RXID01017740.1:0-14156 GCA_005019695.1 Trichopus zeylanicus subsp. travancoricus | reverse complement strand
TGTAGAATTTTTCCAATGGAAAAAAACAAATTTGCACCGTTCAGTACCTTGGTTCACCAACCTTTTTAATCAGCCGATCTTGTAGGGAGAATGCTTGTGATTGTCTTCAATGAGCTTGTCAACCATAGTCTTGGAGATGATGTTTTCCGCTTCCTCCATAATAATCATGTCCACAGATCTTGCCATTTACTGTTGCTCGAGTGCGACCGATATTGTGACGTTGTTGTAGGTTTTCCTCTTGCTTTGGGATGTACTCAGCTTTCGAACTACTAAAGCTGGACCTTTCACCATCAGGCTCCTCGAATATTCCATCTTCATAGTTTTCTTGATCACAAGCTAGGTCATCATCTTTTGAGTCATGTAAATTGTCAGCAACAAAATTATCTTCAATAGCCAAGTTCACAGGTTGTCGTGCTGGACAAACATTAGAACAATGTCCAAATCTTCCACAACGATAGCACTTTAGATCAGGATTTGAACTTGGGTTCTTTGCTGATGTGGCATTTCCTGATGGCCTTGTAGGTCTAGCTTCAAGACTCACTTGTGTGGGAGGTCGAGAAGGTTGTGTAGCTGCACCTCCATTAGGAATAGATTGTGCTCCTTTTGAATTCTCACCAATGGTTCTCCCCCCCTGATTTCTGATGACAGGTCGCTCCAATTGGGACTCCACACGAGTTGCACTCCTCACAGCCTCATTAACCGTCCAAATAGGTTGTAAAGAAATCCTATCTTGGATGGTTGTGCGTAGCCCACCGATGAATCTTGCCACTTGATAAGATTCAGTCTCTATTAGATTATTACGTGCTGATAGGGGATAGAACTCCTTAGCATATGCCTTCACATTCGATTTTACCCTGTCACAATTTTGATACTGATGAAGCGTACTGGTCATAATCTATTGGAACTTGAATTGCTTTTTCGAGAAGAGCCTTATCCGGGGCCATGCTCGAATTGGAGCTTATTTGGCGTGTCCTTTCCAACTGGATGCGTTCCCACCATGTGATGCCACCCCCCTTGAGTCTGTACGCACCAGCTTCACTTTCTTCGAATCTGGAATCTCCATGTAGTCGAAGAACCGTTCCACTTCAGCAAGCCAATCGAGAAAATCTTCGATCTGAAGTTGGCCATTGAAAGCTGGGAGATCAATCTTCAAGCGAAAATCATGACGTCTATCATGCTCAGAAACTGGTCGGTGAAGGATGTCTTCAACTTCTTCATCGCTGGAATTTTCAAGAATTTGTAAACCCTTTTTGGATTCACTTGCAGAGCCTTTCCTCGACCAATTGGATCGCGAGTCACTTCATCGATCCGTCGACGTGGTTGATTCAGGCCTTCAAGTTGATCCATCCTCAGCATCAACCTTGCAAGTGAGTTTTGGATTGCCTCCATGGTCGAATCAAAATACTCACGGCTGATGTGATTACCTACAGGAGCACCGTCCCTAGGGTTGCTGCTGGTTGCGTCGTCGTTAGACATTAAGCAAGGAGAGCCTCTCTCTGATACCACTTGACGTAGCAACAAGCGTGGTAGACGAGGAAAACACCGTTGCCTCTGTTAAGAACTCCTTGAATCCACAAGGAAGAGAGAAAATTCACTAAAGTAGAACTTTATTGAGAATAAAAGTTGTCCCCCGTCCATAGGACTAAAGGCCTATTTATACAAATACCAGAAATCCAATTTGAGTAAGTTTCTGGCTTTCCAAGTCCTAAACTGAATATAACTCAGTTTAAACCCATTAATTGGGTTGGTAGAAGTTCTAAATAAGTTAACCTACGAAAATAAAATCCTAAATAAAGATTCATCCTTCCCAAGTCCTAAACTGAATAGGATTCAGTCCAAAATTGGTCTTGGGTTGGTGGAATCCGAGAATAAGACCTAAGACATCATAATAAAGAGAATTTTAAACATAGAAAGGTACTAAGTAAGGTAAATCCTAAGTTTAAATAGAAGAGTGAATCAAATCATTTGTCATGGCCCCTTGACTTCTGAATTAGCTTCTTTTGATATTCTTGAACTTCCTTTGAGTGTCCTACATCAATAAGAAGGAGAAGAAGAAGAATAAGAAGAAGAAGGAGAAGAAGAAGGCCTATTTTATAAATACCTCTATTAAGAACTCCTTGAATCCACAAGGAAGAGAGAAAATTCACTAAAGTAAAACTTTATTGAGAATAAAAGTTGTTTCCCCATCCATAGGACTGAAGGCCTATTTTACAAATACCAGAAATCCAATTTGAGTAAGCTTCTGGCTTCTCAAGTCCTAAACTGAATACAACTCAGTTTGAACCCATTAATTGGATTGGTAGAAGTTCTAAATAAGTTAACCTACGAAAATAAAATCCTCAATAAGGATTCATCCTTGCCAAGTCCTAAACTGAATAGAATTCAGCCCAAAATTAGTCTTGAGTTGGTGGAATCTGAGAATAAGACTTAAGACATCATAATGAAGAGAATTTAAATATAGAAAGGTACTAAGTAAGGTAAATCCTAATTTTAAATAAAAGAGTGAATCAAATCATTTGTCATGACCCCTTGACTTCTGAATTAGCTTCTTTCGATATTTCTGAACTTCCTTTGAGTGTCCTACATCAGTGTCCCCTTCTTGTAAAGAACTTGTCCTTGGTTTATTTTGTTGTAACTTGCAGTCCTCAGGTGCATGGTAGGCATTGTTGTTTATCTTTCTTACTATCTTCAGTGGCCCAATTTTCTTCTGTTTCAATTTGTTGTAAGTTCCAGCTGGAAACCGTTCCTTCTTCAAGTGCACCATCACCAGATCTCCATCTTGAAACTCTTTTGGTTGCTTATGAATGCCCACTTTAATTTTGTATTTGGCATTGGATTCTTCTAATTTCTTCTTTACCTCAGTATGCACTTCAATAATTCTCTCCACCATATTGTCTGCAGCTATGCTTGTTCTTGGCAATTTGGGCAACACCACCAAATCCAGCGGATGCTTTGGGGTTCTTCCATTGATAATTTAAAATGGCAATTTTCCCGTGGACCTGTTCTTCATGTTATTGAAAGCGAATTCAGTTTGTGCGAGTGCATAGTCCCACTGCTTTGGTTTGTCTCTTGCAAGACATTGAATGATGTTTACAAGTGTTCGATTCACCACTTCAGTTTGTCCATCTGTTTGTGGATGATAAGCACTGCTAAATTGCAAAGACGTATCAAATCGCCTCCATAATGTCTTCCAAAAGTGGCTTAGAAATTTTGTGTCATGATCAGAAGTGATAGTCTTTGGCACTCCATGTAGCTTTACAATCTCCTGAAAGAATAGATTAGCCACCCTTGTTGCATCTGCTGTCTTCTTACATGGAATGAAGTGTGCCATCTTGGAAAATATGTCGATAACAACAAATACTGAATCTAAGCCTCGTTGAGTCCTGGGGAGGCCCAAAACAAAATCCATCAATAGATCCTCCCATGGGGCATTTGGCACAGGGAATGGGGTATAAAGGCCAGTGTTTTGAGAGCTTCCTTTGGCTGTTTGGCATACATAGCACCTTTGTACAAAGCGACTGACATCTCTCTTAAGTTGTGGCCAGTAGTAGCGCTCTTCAACTAGTGCAATGCTCTTGTCACGCCCAAGATGTCCTGCTAGACCACTGCTATGCAACTCTTTCACCACCTTTTCTCTCAAGGAGTACCTTGAAATGCAAAGACCAGAACCCTTAAAGAGAAAGCCTTCATGGAGATATAAATCACTTCTTTATCCTGCTTGGCACTTTCTAAACTCCTCTTTAAAATCTTCATCTTTAGCATACAATTCCTTCAAATAATCAAACCCTTCAACTTCATTGCTTATAGTTACCATCAAGGCTGCCCTGCGGCTCAAAGCATTTGCCACCTTATTTTTTTGTCCAGATTTGTGTTTCAAAACATAGGTGTATTGTTGTAAGAATGACGACCATCGACCATGCATGCGATTCAAGTCCTTCTGGCTATCAATGAATTTCAAAGCTTAGTGGTCAGTATATAGAATGAACTCTCGTTGAATTAGATAGTGCTTCCAATGACGAACTGCTTGTACAATCGCATAAAATTCTAGTTCATATGTTGACCACTTCTTTCAAGCTTCACTCAATTTTTCGTTGTAGAAAGCTACTGGTCTTCTTTCTTGGGATAGAACGGCTCTAATGCCTATGTACGAAGTATCACAATCTACCTTGAATAACTTCTCGAAGCTAAGCAACGCCAAAACAGGTGCAGTAGATAACTTCTCCTTGATCAACTCGAAGCATCTATTAGCTTTTTGAGTCCAGGAGAACTTGCGTTGCTTCAAACACTCGGTTATTGGTGCCATAATGGAACTAATGTTTTTGACAAACCTCCGATAGAATGTCGCCAGACCATGGAAGCTTATAACTTCTGATACACTTCTGGGTATTGGCCATTCCTTAGCTTTTACCTTTTCTTCATCAACATGAATGCCTTCGGCACTTACCATGAAACCCAAGAACACCAAGTGGTCAGTAATAAAATGGTATTTCTTTGAGTTGATGTAGAACTTCTCCTTCTTTAGCACAGTAAGTACTTCTGTTAAATGCCTTTTATGTTCTTCTTCATTATAATTGTACACCAAGATATCATCAAAATAAACAACAACAAAATGACCAATGAAAAGTTTGAGTACCTGATTCATCAATCGCATGAAGGTACTTGGTGCATTTGGGAGTCCAAAAGGCATAACAAGCCACTCATAAAGTCCTTCTTTTGTTTTAAAAGCAGTTTTCCATTCATCACCGGGTCTAATTCTGATTTGATGGCATCCACTCCTCAAATCTATCTTAGAGAACACCTTTGACCCTTCCAACATGTCCAGCATGTCCTCTAAGCAAGGAATTGGAAATCTATACTTTACCGTGATTCGGTTGATGGCTCGACTATCTACACACATCCGCCAACTTCTATCTTTCTTAGGTGTCAATAAGGCTGAAACTGCATATGGGCTCATGCTGACTCTGACCATTCCTTTTCTGATCAACTCCTCAACCTTGTCTTGTAAAATTTGTGACTCTTTTGGACTCATTCTGTAGTGGGGCAGATTTGGTAAACTCGCTCCAGGAACAAGGTCAATGTGGTGCTGAATATCTCTCATTGGGGGTAGTTCATCAGGAAGATCATCGGGCATGATTTCCTTGAATTCATCTAGAAAGGGTTGCAAGACTTTTGGAGCTTCAGTGGGCATTGTCTCCATTCCTTTCTCAATCACAACAAATATTTGAGCTGTCTCTTTAGCCTCGTTTATAAAATTTTGCACAATCAGGAAGGAGTGACCCTCCTCTTGTAAACTTTTGGGTCGACGCTCTTCGCCAATGGGGGTAAGGATAATTTTCTTTCCATCTTTGAAGAAGATGTAGCGATTGTCTCACCCACGATGTGTAAAATCTCTATCAAATTGCCAAGGTCTGCCAAGAAGAATATGACATGCATCCATCTCCACAACATCATAGGTTACCTCATCCTTGTAGAATTTTCCAAAGGAAAAACAAATTTGACACTGTTCAGTTACCTTGGTTTCACCAACCTTTTTAATCCAGCCGATCTTGTAGGGAGAGGGATGTGATTCTATTTTCAATTGAAGTTTGTCGACCATAGTCTTGGAGATGATGTTTTCACAGCTTCCCCCATCAATAATTATGTCACAGATCTTGCCATTTATTGTACATTGAGTGTGGAAGATATTGTGACATTGTAGGTCTTCCTCTTGTTTTGGGATGTACATCAGATTCTGAACTACTAAAGATGACCTTTCACCATCAGGCTCCTCGAATATTCCATCTTCATAGTTTTCTTAGTCACAAGTTAGGTCACCATCTTTTGAGTCATATAAATTGTCAGCCACAAAATTATCTTCAATAGCCAGGTTCACAGGTTATCGTGCTGGACAAACGTTAGAACGATGTCCCAATTTTCCACAGCAATAGCACTTTAGATTAGGATTTGAACTTGGGTTCTTTGCTGATGTAGCATTTCCAGATGGCCTTGTAGGTCTAGCTTCAAGACTCAAGTGTGGGAGGTCAAGGAGGTTGTGTAGCTGCACCTCTATTAAAAATAGATTGTGCTACTTTTGAATTCTTACAATGGTTCTCCCCACCTGATTTCTGATGATAGGTCACTCCAATTGGGACTCCACACGAGTTGCACTCCTCACAGCCTCATTAACTGTCCAAATAGGTTGCAAGAAAATCCTATCTAGGATGGTTGTGCGTAGCCCATTGATGAATCTTGCCACTTGATGAGATTCAGTTTCTACTAGATTATTACGTGCTGATAGGCGATAGAACTCCTCAGTATATGCCTTCACACTGCGATTACCCTGTCGACAATTTTGATATTGATGAAAGAGTACCTGGTCATAATCTATGGGAAGGAATTACTTTTCAAGAAGAGCCTTCATCCATGGCCATGCTCAAATTGGAGCTTTATTTTGGCGTGTTGTTTCCAACCGGATGCGTTCCCACCATGCTGAGGCACCCTCCCTTGAGTCGGTAAGCAACAAGCTTCACTTTCTTCGAATCTGGAATCTCCATGTAGTCAAAGAACCGTTCCACTTCAGCAAACCAATCGAGAAAATCTTCGATCTGAAGTTGGCCATTGAAAGATGGCCAACTTCAAGCGAAAATCATGACGTCTATCATATGCTCAGAAACTTTGTAAACCCTTTGGATTCACTTGCGGAGCCTTTTCTTGACCAATTGGATCGCGAGTCACTTCATCGATCCATCGACATGGTTGATTCAGACCTTCAAGTAGATCCATCCTCAGCATCAGGCATGCAAGTGAGTTTTGGATTGCCTCCATGGTCAAATCAAAATACTCACGGCTGATGTGATTACCCACAGGAGCAACGTCCCTAGGGTTGCTGCTGGTTGGATCGTCATTAGACATTAAGCAAGGAGAGCCTCGCTATGATACCACTTGACATAGCAACAAGCATGGCAAATAAGAAAAACACCATGGCCTCTATTAAGAACTCCTTGAATCCACAAGGAAGAGCGAAAATTCACTAAAGTAGAACTTTATTGAGAATAAAAGTTGTTCTCCCGTCCAAAGGACTGAAGGCCTATTTATACAAATACCAAAAATCCAATTTGAGTAAGTTTCTGGCTTCCCAAGTCCTAAACTGAATACAACTCAGTTTGAACCCATTAATTAAGTTGGTAGAAGTTCTAAATAAGTTAACCTATGAAAATAAAATCCTAAATAAGGATTCATCCTTCCCAAGTCCTAAACTGAATAGGATTCAGCCCAAAATTAGTCTTGGGTTGGTCGAAGCCGAGAATAAGACCTAAGACATCATAATGAAGAGAATTTAAACATAGAAAGGTACTAAGTAAGGTAAATCCTAAGTTTAAATAAAAGAGTGAATCAAATCATTTGTCATGACCCCTTGACTTCTGAATTAGCTTCTTTTGATATTTTTGAACTTCCTTTGAGTGTCCTACATCAACTTCTCTTCCCTTCAAGTTGTCATTAAGCTGGCTACCAAGGTAGAGAAACAAATCAAGGTGTCTAAAAGATCCTCTTTTAGAATTGGTGACAAAGGCTCTAACAAGGGAGGTTCTTCAAATGGTGAGTCCTCTTAAGTCAAAGGAAGAAAAGGAGCAGGAGGGTGCCTCTCAACTTCAAAAGAAGAACAACCAGATCAAGCTCTTCCAATGTCTCGGTCATGGCCACATTGCTTCAGAATGCTCCAACTGAAAGGTGATGGCTATAGAAGAATTTGCTAATGAAAACTCTAACCATGAAGAAGAAATTCTGCTAACTGAAATGTAGACCTGCTTGATTTGAGCAGAAATCCTCACCAACCAGCATAGAGATGCATCAGCTAGTGATAACCAAATTCAAGAGAACATTAGGCTAATTACCCGGTAAAAGGTCAAGCTAGGGTCAAACCCTTTTCCTTCAAGAAGAAGTGGGTTGGTCAATGTGGAGTCCGAGTTCATCCTATCAGAATCTTCTTAAGTCGAGCATTGCCCCATTTGACTAAATTTAATATTACTTGAAATTCTAGGAGCCTTTTGAAATTCTATGGGTCTTTTAACTAGAACCCAATGTAAACCTTTAGTATTTTCAAGTGTTATATTTATTATACCTTATCTAGTACCTTTATGTTCTCCCTATAAGTAGGAGAATTGTAATGTAATTAGGGTTTCTTTTTTTAGTTTGGAGTTCAATCAAACTTCTTTAAAGTTGGTTCTTGAATTGAATTTTAAGGTTTATCAATTCTTATTACTTGAATTCCTTCAAGTGTGGTGAATTATTCAAAGTTCTTATCTAAGGTGTGGTTGCTTGTATTACCACCTTGGTGGCGAACTTGTTTATCATCTCGGAGAACGGGTGGCCAGTAGAAGGAGTAGCTACCCCTTGATTCGTCTAGCGACAATCCCACATGTGGCCGCGCACTATGCGCCACGACTTTCATACAGATCGGTCGTACCCATGTGCCATCAAAAGACAAACTCAAGGACGCACTACTGACAGGATGTAAAGCTGTAAAGACTATAAACAGCTGTAAAGTCTAAGGGCTACTGTAGGGGCTACTGTAGGGGCTACTGTAGCATATATGATGTAAGCGCTTAGATCAGCCTTCCGCTTATGTAAGCGCTTAGCTAATCAATCCAGCCCTATATATAAGGGCATTGCCATTGTATAAACAACATATAGAGAGAACAACCAGAGATCCTATTTTTGGGTAATAAGAGTCTAAGAGTTTTTCTAATGGTATCAGAGCTTGTTCAAGATATGGAGGAGTAAACCTCCAAAGGTTAAGGTACGAAAGGTTTGAGGTAAGGAATCGTGATTACCATATCCTGCTATTTACTACCTTGTGATGATTTTCGAGCAAAGTTCATAAACGACTATTTTTATCTTGGTGGTATTATGCGGATTAAGTTGTGAATTTAGCTGGGAAAAAGAATAGGTCCTAACTTGGCAATTAAGGCAGGAAGCTGCTTGTAAGCCCAAGGGCACACCTGTGTGATTCTAGCCTAATTCTGACTTTGTCTGGAACTTCCCCCTAGATGATTTTAGTAATTATGAATGATTAGCTCTTATGTCTGAAACATGGGAAAAATCTATTCAGGAATGGTATGATCATTCCCGAACTTCTAATCTAGAGTACATTGACCTTGCTTCAGTCTCTAAAGTATCAACAAATCAATTAGCACATAACATTTATGTTATCTACGACAGAACTTGTCTTTCATCAAGAGTTCATCTGAAAAATTTTAAGCAAGTACTTGAAGAGTGCCACAACCTTGCGCAGGAGATTTCTAAATTAGAAGCTTCCCTTAAAACTCTTACTACTGTAATTCTAGACAGTAGATCTTTCACAAAATAAGAAGTACGGGAGCTTGTACTTGAAATTTCCAGGCAGCCAAAACAAGCCGAAGGCAACGTTCTAGCACCTTCGGAGGAACCAAGTGAAAAGCTCACTCAAGTGAACAATTTGCCCCAACAGCCAGAGCAGTGGAATTCTCTCCTCCAGGAACTCTGGGGCTTGACAAAATCAAAGGAGACTAAAGGGCAGCTGAGAGCCTTTAAGGACCCTCACAAAACACTTGAAGAGGAGAAGGAGAAAATCAAGACTGATGGAGCCAAGGACAAACACCCAGCTGATTCATGAGCAGCCATCCACCTCTACACCTCTTTTTGAGGACCAAATCCGAGGATACCGGAGGAGTCACAGGCACCTCCATACTATCCAGCAAGCCACAAGAAGGGTGAGCAGGCTTCTCATAGGGAGGAGCGCCCAGCAATACACACTGGAGTAGCAAATTGACCCTCAAGTTCAATTGAGGCTGTCAATGCAGGAAAGGGCTGTTATAGTCCCCGCAGAAGTTCTATATCACTCCAGGAGGGACGACGCTCACCACAGGGTGTACGTGCACAGATCGGAAGAAGCAGTTCTGTGCATTAACAATGACCAGGTAGACCTAGCTTTCATTCAGGAGGAAAGCTATTATCAACTACAGAGGAGTGGAATGCAATACATCCACCTGGGCATACTACAACTCCGAATTCAGATTCTACATCGACAGGAAGAAGGTGCGATGGCTCTGGTTGTCTTTCGAGACAATCGTTGGGTGGGTGACCGTGCCATACTTGCAACTTTGGAGGTGTCCTAGCCAAGGGAAGCCAACTTATTTATGTTATCCCTGACACTATGATGACCATCGGGGATTTCTACAGAAATCTCCAAGTTTCTATTTTGACTAGGGGATACGAGCATTGGCGGAATGGGGAGTCTAACTTGTTGATCACCAGGGGCCTTGTTGGAAGGTTATCCAACACCCCGAATGTCGGGTTCGCCTATGAAGTCCAAGGAGTTGTGGACTATCTAGTGAGTCATGGTGTACATGCCCTCCCAGGGTGAAAGTACTCAGCAAGGGCACTACAAGGGCATAGTTGGGTTGTTAGACCTACCCAAATTGCCATCCCAGCACAACCCGCTGAGGTAACCAGTAGAAGTCTACCAGATGGGAGCATTTCTCTGTGCTTTGGTGGCTACAAACCAACGGTGATGCACAGGAGATCATGCTACAACCAGGGCGATGAGGAAATCCCTAGTGATGAGGAGGAACTCAGAACTCCTCATATACTTGCTGTCCTGATGACAGAGGAAGAACAAGAAGAAGAAAGCAGTGATGAAAGCTATTTCCATCAACTTCAGCACCAGGGGTATACTGAGGGAGATCTTGATTATCCATCCCAAGCTGTGAAGTGGGATGTATACCCTGACGACGAAGAAGAATTCGTCGACCTACTTCCCCCTCAGGGCGAGAAGGAAGGTAACCACTGCCTCCCCTATGTTTCTAACGTGATTGCCACAGGCTATGAAGCTGAAGAAGAACCAGAGATGGAGTACCCGGCTCTCAAGAGGCTGTCTGAACAGCTATGTGCAAGTGCTGTTACTTCAGCAACATCTCCATATAGGCCCCCTGATGATGTGGCGATGGGTCCTCTAGGTTACCCACCGGCAACTAATATTAACCCATTAACTTCCCAGACGGCACCGACGTTTGAACAGAGGAATCAAGGAAGGTTTAAAGGAGGCTTCAACAACGAGATGTGGACTCTCCCGTCTGCACAACAAACCGGGGGGGGCTATGTTCGTAATTCCCGAACAACTTGGCCTCTTTGATGATGCATTCTCCAGGTGGGAATCTATTACACGAAATCATATTGCAAGCCAGGGATTCACGGACACCAGGGACAAGATTGAATACATGGAGAATCTCTTGGGTGAAGTAGAAAGGCTCACCTGGGTACAATGGAGGATGCAGTACGCGGCAGAGTACCAGGCTACTATTGAAGCCGGCGAAGGGAGAGAGGGTACCCAAAATATTCTTTCTCAAATGAGAAGGGTATTCTCTATGGAAGGTCCTACGCAGGGATCAACCTCGATCCAAGATGCTGCATATCGAGACCTTGAAAGACTTTCATGTGAAAGCATGAAAGATATCCTCCATTACATGAATGATTACCTCAGACTGGCAGCAAAGACGTACAAGGGAAAGCCACATGATACCCATGTGCGTATTGAAAGAAGGAAGCATCTTGTACGCAACAAAAGGTGTAAGTGCTACCTTTGTGGCAATGAGGGGCATTTTGCCAGGGAATGCCCAAATGATCGAAGGAACGTGAAGAGGGTTGCCATCTTCGAGCAACTCGATGTACCAGATGACTATGATCTTATCTCCGTATGAGAAGGGGAGGAGCAGAGTGATGCTATTTTTAGCATCTCCGAGAGAGAAGATACTCAGGACCTTCATAATTCCCTTAACCCCCTTATACATGAAGAACGTATTTATGTTCTTGGGGAAATTGACGAAGGATACCGCCCTCAGGTAAGAGTCTGGATACGAGAGCTACCACCTGCTATATCAATGAGTCTTCTGTACCACAAGAAGCATTAGAACAAAATAGCTTCATCGTACATTTCAGCGAGATTGATTCAAAGCAAACAGCTGATAAAAGGCTTAGAGGAGGGAAGATGCATATCGGGGACAACAGCTTCAGGATCCCCTATACATACAGCTTCAAAATGGAGCTGGGCGATGGCATCCAAATGATAATCGGATGCAACTTCATAAAAGCCATGCAGGGAGGAGTCCGAATAGAAGGTAATATTGTTACTTTCTACAAAAACCTAACCGTTATCAGCACTTCTCCTACAGCATCGGTAGCTGCTGCCGTAGAAGAACTGGAGTTAGAAGAGGATGAATATATCGACATCTAGCAAGCAGTATACTACAAGATGGGCATAAGCAAGGAATCATTCCTCCATAGATTCCAGCCCATGATAACCAGGCTAAAGGAAGCAGGATTCATCGGGGAAGATCCTCTTAGATATTGGGCAAAGAACAAAGTAATATGCTACCTAGATATTAAAAATCCAGACTTTGTCATTGAAGATCGCCCGCTAAAGCATGTGACACCATAGCTACAAGACGCATTCAAGAAGCATGTGGAATCCTTACTGAGCCTAGGTGTCATCCGGCCAAGCAAAAGTCGGCACAGGACAACTACCATTATCGTCAACTCAGGAACGACTGTTGATCCTGCCACCTGCAAGGAGGTGAAGGGCAAAGAAAGGATGGTCTTCAACTATAAGCGCCTCAATGACCTTACTAATAAAGACCAATACAGTCTTCCTGGGATTAATACTATCTTGAGAAGGGTAAGCAATAGTAAGATCTATTCAAAATTTGACCTGAAAAGTGGTTTTCATCAGGTCGCTATGCACCCTGACTCCGTCCAGTGGACCACGTTCTGGGTTCCTACCAGGCTATATGAATGGTTGGTCATGCCATTCGGACTAAAGAACACCCCCTCCGTCTTCCAGCGAAAAATGGACTTCTGTTTTAAAGGTACGAAGGATTTCATTGCGATCTATATTGACGATATCCTAGTCTTTTCCCAGACTGAAGAAGAGCATGCCAAGCACCTCAGCATTATGCTTGACATATGCGAAGAACATGGGCTTATCCTAAGCCCTTCAAAAATGAAGATAGAAGTTACGGAGGTAGAGTTCCTTGGTGCTATCATCAGTAATCGGAAGATTAAGTTGCAACCGCATATCATCAAGAAGATTACCGAGGTCCAGAATCAGACCCTGATGACTAAGAAAGGGCTCCGCTCCTGGTTAGGCATTCTTAACTATGCCAGAAATTATATTCCTAACTTGGGAAGGCTCCTTAGCCCACTTTATGCAAAGACCAGCCCAACTGGGGAGAATAGAATGAACCAACAGGATTGGGCCCTAGTGGACCAAATTAAGCAGTTGGTCTAGCAGCTGCCGGACTTGGAGGTACCCCTCGTAGAAAGTTATATCCTCCTAGAGATAGACGGCTGCATGGAGGGATGGGGAGGAATTTGCAAGTGGAAGTCTCGCAAATATGATCCAAAATCAGCAGAGCATATTGACGTAGCAACAAGCGTGGTAGACGAGGAAAACACCGTTGCCTCTGTTAAGAACTCCTTGAATCCACAAGGAAGAGAGAAAATTCACTAAAGTAGAACTTTATTGAGAAGAAAAGTTGTCCCCCGTCCATAGGACTAAAGGCCTATTTATACAAATACCAGAAATCCAATTTGAGTAAGTTTCTGGCTTTCCAAGTCCTAAACTGAATATAACTCAGTTTAAACCCATTAATTGGGTTGGTAGAAGTTCTAAATAAGTTAACCTACGAAAATAAAATCCTAAATAAAGATTCATCCTTCCCAAGTCCTAAACTGAATAGGAGTCAGTCCAAAATTGGTCTTGGGTTGGTGGAATCCGAGAAGTAAGACCTAAGACAAGCATAATGAAGAGAATTTTAAACAGAGAAAGGTAAATCCTAAGTTTAAACAGAAGAGTGAATCAAATCATTTGTCATGGCCCCTTGACTTCTGAATTAGCTTCTTTTGATATTCTTGAACTTCCTTTGAGTGTCCTACATCAGTGTCCCCTTCTTGTAAAGAACTCGTCCTCGAGTTACTTTGTCGTAATGTGCAGTCCGCAGGTGCATAGTAGTCAAACAAATCTTGAATATTAAAAGTGTTTGAGATCCCCAAATCCTTCGGGAGGTCGATGACATAGGCATTGTTGTTTATCTTTCTCAGTATCTTCAGTGGCCCAATTTTCTTCTGTTTCAATTTGTTGTAAG
>RXID01017739.1:0-12303 GCA_005019695.1 Trichopus zeylanicus subsp. travancoricus | reverse complement strand
ACTGCTGCTACTACTACTATACTACTTCTATTCTACTACTATGATACAAATATACTACTCCTGCTTACTACGCAAATAACTACTACTACTACAGCTTTTACTCCTACTACAACTACTACTACTATGACTCTGGTTGCTACTACTATGATTACTACTACCACTGCTACTGCTACTACTACTACTGTAGCAACTAGTACTATGATAGCAACTACTACTACTACTACCACTACTATTACTACTTCTACTACTACAGCTACTACTAATACGCCTATTACTTTTAGTAATACTACTACTACTGCTACTACAACTACTACTACTACTTCTACTACTACTACTACTACTACTACTACTACTACTACTCATGCTACTACTATTACTACTGCCACTATTTACCCTACTACTATTAGTACAAGTACTACTACTACCACAACTTCTCCTACAACCACGGCTATCACCACTACTGCTACAACTGCTACTACTTCTTCTACTACAAATACTACTGCTAGTACTGCTAGTACTGCTACTACTTCTACCATTGCTACAACTGTTGCTGCACTTACTACTAATCCTACTAATACTTCAACTTTGACAACAAGAACTGCTTTTGCTACTACTTCCACTGCTATTACTATAACTGCTACCGCTACTAGTACTACCACCGCTACTACTACTACTACTACTACTACAACTACTACTACAACTTCTATAACTCCTACTACTGCACAACGGGTACTACTATCACCAGTGCTACTGCTATTATTACTACTACGACTACTACTGCTCCTACTGCTAGTACTGCTATTTGTGCTGCTACTACTACTACGTGTACGACTATAACTTCTTCTTCTTCTACTAATTCTACTCCTCCAACTATAATTATTACCTCTATGACAACTTCTACTATTATTAGTACTAATGCTATTACTACTACTACTACAACAACAACTTGTAATATTATTGCTACTACAAATACTATGACTACTACTACTACCACTACTTCTGCAGCTACTGCTACTACTATTACTACTTCTGCTACTTCTACTTCTACTACTACAACTTCTACTGTTTCTACTACTTCTTGTACAACTACTACTATTATTGTTACTACTACTACTACTACTACTGTTACTACTGCTACACGTACTACTACTACTACTAGCATTATTACTACTACTGCTGCTACTAGCATCATTACAACTACTTCTACTACTATTACTACTACTACTACAACCGCTTTTATGTCTACTACTACCACTACTAGAACTAATACAATTGCTACTCCTACTACTGCAACGTGTATCTCTTCTACAAATACTACTGCTCCTACGGCTGCAGCAACTACAACAACAACTGCTACTATTGCTATTGCTGTGGCAACTACTGCTACTACAACTGCTATTTCTGCTATTACAAATGCTAATACCACCACTATTGTTACTACTACTGCTACTAATATTATTGCTACAACAAATACTACTGCTACTACTGCTACTTCTACAACAAATGCTTCTACTACTAATACTATTACTACTACTGATACTTCTGCTATTGCTATTACTATTGCTTCTACTGCTACAACTACTACTGTTGCTTCTACAACTAATTCCATTTCTACTTCTGCTACTACTACTGCTGCTACTGCTACTACTACTACTACT
The DNA here is from genome assembly GCA_005019695.1 of Trichopus zeylanicus subsp. travancoricus. Lineage (NCBI taxonomy): Eukaryota > Viridiplantae > Streptophyta > Magnoliopsida > Dioscoreales > Dioscoreaceae > Trichopus > Trichopus zeylanicus. The sequence continues at coordinate 10,645 of RXID01017739.1, read as the reverse complement.
GTTGATGCTACTGTTGCTAATACAACTACAACCACTGCAGCTAGCGCTACTACTACTACTACTACTACTACTACAATGACTACTATTACTTTTGCTGCTACTACTACGGCTACTACTACTAACACTATTGCCACCACCACTACTAGAACAACTCCTATTACCACTACTACTACAACTATGATTGCTACTACTACTGCTACAATTACTTTTACTATGAGTATTATTACTACTTCTTCTACTACTGCTACTAATGTTACTAAACATTGTACTTATACTACAATGGCTACTTCATCTTCTGCTACTACTGTGACTACGACTAGTACCACTAGTACCACTACTACTGCCGCTAGTTCTACAACTACAACAACTGTTGCTACTACCACTACTAAAACTATGACTACTACTGTTGCTACTGCTACTGCCACTAATATTGCAACAACTTGTCCGTTTACCACTAGTACTACAACTACCACTGCTACTACAGCTACTACTACTACGACAAGTACTACCACCTCTACTACTACTACTACTACTCCTACTATTACTACACTACAACTGCAACTACAACTACTACCATTACTACTACTCCAACAACTACTACTATTACTACTACAAATACTACTACTACTACTACTACTACTACTACTACTACTACTACTGCCATTGCTACTGCCACTACTAGTCCTATTACTACTACTAGTCCTGCTACTACTAATACCACTACTACTATTGCAACCATTAATACAACTACTTCTACTACTACTACATCTGCTACAATTACAACTACTACTACTACAACTAAAATAGCTACTACTATTACTACTAGTACTACACCGACTAGCACTACTATTTATATTGCAATAAATACAGCCACTGCGGCTACTACTACTACTACTGATACAACTATTACTACTATTACAATTACTACTACTACTACTATTAAGACTGCTACAACTACTACTACTACTGCAATTACTACTACTGGTACAACTACTACGACTACAACGACTACTGCTACTACTTCTCCTACAACTACTTCTACTGCTACTTTTGTTGCTCCTACTACGACTACTACTACTACTACTACTACTACTACTACTACTAGTACTACTACTGCTACTACTAGTACTACTACTACTACTACTACCACTACTACTACTTCTACTATTGCCACTACTGCTACTACTAATACTAGTACCACTGCTACTACTACTACTACAAATACTACTATTATTGTTACTCCTACTACTTCAACTACTAGTACTACAACTTTTACTCTTGCTGCTACTACAACTGCTGCTACTACAACATATACAACTACTTCAACATCTCCTACTATTGCTACTACTTTAACAACAACAACCACTGCTGCTACTGCCACTACTATGACTACAACAACTACTACTACTATGACTACTCCTGCTACAACTACTACTTTGATTAGAAATACTACTATTTCTAAGACTACTATAGCAGCAACTACTACTACTACTACTGCTACTGCTACAACCCCTACTACTGCTACTACTGCTACTACTACTACAGCTATAAACCCGACTACAACTACTACAGCTACCACTACTACAATACTACTACAACTACTACGATTGCTACTACTACTACACCTATTACTACTACTATTGCTACTGCTACTTTTACAACTACTACTATCATAGCTACTACTACCTCCACTACAACTACTACTACTACTACCCCTGCTTCTACACTACTACTACTATAGCTAATACTACTACTAGTACTACTACTACTATTGCTATTACTACTAATACAACTACTACTACAACTACTTCTGCTGCTACTACTGCTGCTACTACTACTACTACTACTACTACTACTATAACAATACCTACTACTACTACAACTACTACTAATGTTGCTGCTACTCCTCTTCCTCCTCCTCCGACTGCTACTACCACTACCACTACTAGTACTACCACATTTATAACTACTGCTATAACAACAACTACTACTACAACTCCTACTACTGCTACTACTTCTGCTACAACTACAACCCCTACTACTACTACTTCTTCTATAGCTACGACCCCTAGTACTTCTACTACTGATACAGCTACCACCCCGACTACAACTACTACTGCTACCACTGCTAAACTACTACTACACTACTACTACAACCAAAATAATTGCTACTACTACTACTACTACTACTACTTCTACTACTACTACTACCACTTCTACTAATACTACTACCACTACTACAACAACAACTACTACTTCAACTACTACTACCATTGTTGTTGCTCTTCTTCCTCCTCCTCCTCCGGCTACTACTACCACTACCACAACAAGAACTACCACATTAACTACTACTACTACAACAACAACAAAAACTACACCTATTACTACTACTACTTCTGCTACTACTACTACAACAACTACTACTACTACAACTACTACTATTTTTGTTACTACTACTACTGCTACTGCCATCACTACAACAACAACTACTACTACTACAACTACTACAACTCCTGCTACTACTACTATAATGATTACTAATACTTCAGCTGCTACAACTATGACTAGTACTTCTGGTAATACCTCTACTACTACTACTACCACTATTACCACCACCACAACTACTACAACTACGACTGCTATTACTACTACTACTACTACAACTACTTCTACTACTACTATTATTACTACTACTTCTACTTCTGCAACTAATGTTACTACTACTAGTACTTCTACTACTATGGCTATCTCAACTTCTGCTACTACTGTGACTTCTACTAGTACTACTACCTCTACCGCTACTTCTACTACTACATCAACAGCTCCTACTACCACTACAACAACTATTATTGCTATTTGTGCTATGGCTACTGCTACTACTATTGCTACAACTAGTCCTTTTACTACTAGTACTATAGCTGCTAATTCTACTAATGCTACTACTACTGCTACTACTGCTACTACTACTACTACTACTACTACTACCACTACTACTACTACTGGTACTATTATTACACTACTACTACAACTACAACTACTAGCATTACTTCTACACCAACAACTACTACTATTACTACTACTAATACTACTAGTACTACTAGTAATATAGCTATTACTACCATGACAACTACTACTAAAACGACGACTACTGCTGCTACTGCTACTACCACAACTAGTCCTATTACTACTACTACTCCTACTACTACTACCACTACTAATTTTGCTACCATTATTGCAACTACTTATGCTACTACTACATCTGCTATGACTACTACTACTACTGCTGGAACTAAAATACCTACTACTATTACTACTAGCACTACACCTACTAGTACTACTATTTATATTGCAATAAATAAAACCACAGCGGCTACTAGTACTACTGCTATAACTAGTACTACTATTATAATTACTACTACTACTACTACTACTACCGCTACAACTACTACGACCACAACTGCTACTGCTACTACATCTACTACTACTACTTCTATTGTTACTTCTGTTGCTACTACTACTACTACTACTACTATTACTACTATTGCCACTACTGCTACTACTAATACTAGTACTACTACTACTACTACTACTACTACAAATACTACTATTACTGCTACTCCTGCTACTTCAACTACTGCTACTACAACATCTACAACAACTTCAACTTCTCCTTTTACTGCTTCTACTTCTGCAACAACAACCACTACTACTACAACTACTACTACTGTTACTATTACTATTGCAACTACTACTACTCTTGCTACTACTACTACTATGATTACGACTACTACTACTACTACTGCTGCAGCTGCTGCTGCTACTACTACTACTACTACTACTACTGCTATTGCTACTACAACTACTACTACAACTACCATAGCGACTACTATTGCTACTTCTACTACAACTACAACAACAACTACTACTTCTACTATTGCTACTACTACTACTACCACTACTACTATGACTACTACTACTACTAGAACATCTCCTATTACTATGGTGACTGTTCCTTTTCCTCGTCCTCCTCCTCCTACTATTGCCACTCCCACTACTAGTACTACCACATTTACTACTACTACTACAACAACAACAACTACTAGTCCTATTACTACTACTACTGCTGCTGCTACTATTTCTACGACACTTCTAGTACTACTACTTCTGCTATGACTACTACTACTACTATTTCTACTGAAATAGCTACTACTATTACTATTCGTACTACACCTTCTAGTACTACTACTTATACTGCAACAAATATAGCCACTAAGGCTGATATTGCTACCGCAATTGCTACTACTGCTACTATTGAGACTTCTAGTACTACTGCAACTACAGCAACAACTACTGCTGCTACAACTATTGTGACTACTACTACTAATGCTTACTAATATTACTACTACTAGTACAGCCACTGCTACTTCTATCGCTTCTACAACAACAATAACAATAACAACAACTACTACTACTGCTACAACTACTACCATTAGTCCAACTACTGCTACTACTAATACTAGAACTACTACGACTATTACTACTACAAATACTACAATTACTGTTACTGCTACTACTTCAACTACCACTACTTCTTCTAGTACTTCTATTACTACTACTACTACTAATATTACTACTATTACTACTAGTACTACTACATATACTACTACAACTACTATGAGTACTATTGCTACTACTTCTACTCCATCTACTACTAGAACAGATAAAACTACTTCAAATTCTGAGATTATCGCTACTACTTCTGCTACTACTACCACTACTACTACTACTGCAAGCACTACAACTACAACAAAAATAACAACTACCCCTACTCTTGGCTCTACTACTACTATGATTATGACTACTACAACTTCTATTGCTTCTCCTACCACTACTACTATTGCTCCTACTCCTACCGCTACAACCTCCACTACTACTAGAACAGCTATTACTACTGTTGTTTCTACTACTCTTACCACTACAACTACTACTGCTACTACATCTACTACTACGACCCCTCCTATCACTTCTACAACAATTGCAACTATTGTTACTCTACAACTACAACTACTTATACAACTAGCACTCCTTCTACTAATACTACTACTATTGCTACTACAATTACTGCTTCTACCACTCCTACTACGATTACTATGACTACTTATACTACTACTACTGCTACAACTACTCGTACTACTACTACTACGTCATGCATTACTACTACTACTTCTTCTACTATGACTACTACTACTACTGATACTACTACTTCTACGGTAGCAAGTACTACTTCTCCTAGTGCTACAACTACTACTCCTACTTCCACTATTACTACTACTACCAGTATTACTAGAATTACACCTATTACTACCACAACAACTACTACTAGAACAACAACAACTACTACTACTCCTAATACCACTGCAATTACTACTACTACTACTACTACTTCTACTACAGCTGCTGCAACTACTACTACTATTACTATTATTACAACTACAACTATTACTTCTGCTACTGCTACAACTATTACTACTATTACTATTACAACTATTACTACTACTTCTGCTGCTACTACTACTACTTCTACAACTCCAATTACTGTTACTACTTCTGCTGGTGCTACTACTACTATTCTTTCTACTACTACAGCTACTAATAACAACAACAACTACTACTACTACTATTCCTGCTACTACTACTACTACTATTTCTGCTGCTGCTACTATGACTGCTGCAACTGCTACTACTATTGCTGCTAATACCTCTACTACTACTACAACCACTATTACCACAACTAGTACTACTACTACTCCTATTACAACTACTACTACTACTATGACTTCTACAACTACTACGACTTCTACCACTACTACTACAACAAGTACTTCTACTACTACTATTATTGTTGCTACTAATATTACTACTACTGGTACTACTACTATTACTATTATTTCGACTTCTGGGACTGCCGTTACTATTACTACCACTACAACTACTGGTACTACTTCTACTACTATAACAACTGCTACTACTACTACTACTACAACTATGACTAGTACTGCTACTACTATTGCTACAACTAGTCCTTTTGCAACTAGTACTACATTTACCACTACTACTGCTGCTACTACTACTACTCCTAGTACTACTACGACAACTACTGCTACTACTACTACTGCCTTTACTACTACTGATGCGGCTACAATTACTACACCACGACGACTACTACTACTACTAGCACTTCTACTACTCCAACAACTACTATTACTACTACAAATACTACAACAACAACAACTACTACTAGTGCTATAACTACTCCTACCATGACTACTACTACTACTATGACTACTACTGCTGCTCCGGCTTTTGCTAGCCCTATTACTACTACTGCTGCTACTATTACTATGACAAATTCTACTACTACTACTACTTTTGCTATTACTACTACTACTGCTGCGGTGACAAATTCAGGCACAGGGACTAATACGGCTAATGCAAATACTATTGCTATGACAACTATTACTACTATTACAATTACTATTGATACTACTACTGAGACTGCTACTACTACTACAGCAACAACAACTACTACTACTGCTACAACTATTGCGACTACTACCACTACTACTACTTCTACTGCTACTTTTGCTACTACTATTACTACTACTACTACTGTTGTTGCGGCTACTACTACTATTATTGCTACTATGGCTACTACTAATACTAGTACTACTATGACTACTACTAATAAAAATACTACTACTGCTGCTACTGCAACAAATTTAACTACTACGACCACTACTTCCACTACTTCTATTACAACAACTTCCTCTATTACTACTATTACTAATACTACTGCTACTACTACTACTACAACAACAACTACTACTACAAATACTACTACTCCTACTACTACTAATTTTCCTACTACTACTACGACAACTACTACTGCTGCTACTACCACTGCGAATACCTCTACTACTACTACTACGACCATTACCACCATCACGACTACTACTACTCCTATTACCACCACTACTACTACTACGACTACTACTACAACAAATACTTCTACTATTGCTATTATTACAACAACTTCTACTTCTGCTACTATTGTAACTACTACTTGTACTACTACTACTGTTGCTACTTCTACTTCTGCTACTGCTACTTGTACTGCAGCTAGTACTACTTCTCCTAGTGCTACAACTACTACTCCTACTTCCACTATTACTACTACTACGGGTATTACTAGAATTACCCCTATTATTACCACAACAACTACTGCTAGCACAACAACAACTACTACTACTCCTAATACCGCTGCAATTACTACTACTTCTACTACTATTTCTACTACGGCTGCTGCAACTACTACTATTACTACTATTATTACAACTACAACTATTACTTCTACTACTGCTACAGCTATTACTACTATTACTACTACAACTATTACTACTACTTCTGCTGCTACTACTACTACTACTACAACTCCAATTACTGCTACTACTGATGATGGTGCTACTACTGCTATTGTTTCTACTACTATAGCTACTAATATGACTACAGCAACAACTACTACTACTACTACTACTACTACTCCTGCTACTACTAGTACTATGATTACTACTACTACTACTTATGCTGCTACTACTATGACTGCTGCAACTGCTATTACTATTGCTGCTAATACCTCTACTACTACTACTACCACTATTACCACAACTAGTACTACTACTACTCCTATCACAACAACTACTACTACTATGACTTCTACCACTACTACTACAACAAGTACTTCTACTACTACTATTATTGCTGCGACTACGATTACTACTACTAGTACTACTACCACTACTGCTATTTCTACTTCTGGGATTGCTGTTACTATTACTACCACTACAACTACTGGTGCTACTTCTACTACTATAACAACTGCTACTGCTACTACTACTACAACTATGACTAGTACTGCTACTAATGCTACGGCTACTGCTACTACTATTGCTACAACTAGTCCTTTTACAACTAGTACTACTGCTACTACTACTACTCTACTACTACTACAACAACTACTGCTACTACTACTACTGCCTCTACTACTACAGCTGCTGCTACAATCACTACACCACGACGACTACTACTACTACTAGCACTACTACTACTCTAACAACTACTACTATTACTACTACAAATACTACAACAACAACAACTACTACTAGTGCTATAACTACTCCTACCATGACTACTACTACTACGACTACTACTGCTACTCCGGCTTTTGTTAGCCATATTACTACTACTACTGCTACTATTACTACGACAACTTCTACTACTACTACTTTTGCTATTACCACAACTACTACTGCAATGACAAATTCAAGCATAGCGACTGATACTGCTAATGCAACTACTACTGCTATGACAACTATTACTACTATTACAATTACTACCGCAACTACTACTGAGACTGCTACTACTACTTCTACTACAGCAACTAGTACTACTGCTACAACTATTGCGACTACTACCACTGCTACTACTTCCACTGCTACTACTTCTACTGCTACTTCTACCAGTACTATTACTACTGCTGCTGCTACTACTAGTACTACTACTATTGCTACTACGGCTACTACTAATACAAATACTACTACGACTACTACTACTAAAAATACTACTATTACTGCTATTGCAACAAATTTAACTACTACGACCACTACTTCTACTACTTCTATTGCAACAACTTCTACTATTACTATTATTACGACTACTGCTGCTACTACTTCAACTACAACAACAACTACTACTAATACTACTACTCCTACTACTACTACTACTATGATTACTACTACTACTAATTTTGCTACTACTACTACGACAACTACTGCTGCTGCTTCTACCAATGCGAACACCTCTACTCCTACTACTACGACCATTACCACCATCACGACTACTACTACTCCTATTACCACCACTACTACTACTACGACTACTACTACAACAAATACTTCTACTACTGCTATTATTACTACAACTTCTACTTTTGCTATTATTGTAACTACTACTTGTACTACTACTACTGTTGCTATTTCTACTTCTGCTACTACTACTATTGTTGCTACTGCTACTGCTACTTCTACTAGAACAACTGCCACTACTAGAACAACTACTACTACTACTGCAACTATGACTACTACCGCGTCTACTGCTATAGCTACTACTATTGCTACAACTAGTCCTTTTACTACTAGTGCTACTGGTACCACTGCTACTATTAATACTACTACAACTACTAGTACTATAACAACAACTACTACTTCTACTACCTATACTACTACTACTACTGTTGCAACTATTACTACACTACTACTACAACTACTACCACTATCTCTACTACTACTCCAAAAACTAATACTATTACTATTATTAATACTACTACTACTACTACTACTACTACTATAACTACTCCTACCATGACTACTACTACTACTATGACTACTACTACTGCTACTGCTACTACTACTACTAGTCCTATTACTCCTACTACTACTGCTACTTCCACTACCACTACTACTGCTGCTACTATTACTATGACTACTTCTACTACTACTACTTCTGCTATGACTGCTACTACTATTCCAATTGAAACAGCTACCATTATTACTACTCGTACTACACCTTCTAGTACTACTACTTATACTACAACAATACAGCCACAAAGGCTGATATTGCTACCGCAATTGCTACCACTGCTACAGCTATTACTGATATTATAATTACTACTACTACTACTATTGAGACTTCTACTACTAGTGAGAATTCTACGACTAATACTACTACAGCAACAACTACTACTGCTACAACTACTGTGACTACTACTACTACAACTTACTAATTCTACTACTGCTACTTCTACTACTACTTCTGCTGCTTCTACAACAACAATAACAATAACAACAACAACTACTACTGCTACAACTACTACCACTATTCCAACTACTGCTAATACTAATACTAGTACTAGTACTACTGTTACTACTACAAATACTTCTATTACTGCTACTGCTACTACTAGTACTACTACTACTGCAAGCACTAGGACTACAACAAAAATAACAACTACTCTTACTCTTGGCTCTACTACTACTATGATTATGACTACTACCAATTCTACTACTACTACTGCTACAACTACTGTTATTGCTATTTTGACTACACTTACAACTACAACTACTACTGCTACTACTTCTACTACCATGACTCCTCCTATTACTTCTACAACAACTGCAACTACTGCTACTCTACAACTACCACTACCTATACAACTAGTAGCCCTTCTACTACTCCTACTACTACTACAATTACTACTTATACTACTCCTACTACTACAACTACTATGTCAAGCACTACTACTACTACTTCTACTATGACTACTACTACTACAGCTATTACTACTTCTACTACAGCAAGTACTACTTCAGCTAGTGCTACAACTACTACTCCTACTTCCACTATTACTACTACTACAACTATTACTAGAATTACCCCTATTATTACCGCCACAACTACTAATACACCAAATATCGCTATTACTACTACTACTACTACTACTACTACTACTACGACTGCTGTAACTACTACA
>RXID01017735.1:0-12623 GCA_005019695.1 Trichopus zeylanicus subsp. travancoricus | reverse complement strand
TTTTCAATTTTAAGGGATGTTTTTCGAGCAACTATGAATTTTTTGTTAAGTGGCATATGCAAATAAAATAAATTATTAGAACGAGGAAAGAAATCACAAAAAAATGATGAAAGTATGGAAAACCATAAAATTTTCTAAAAATATAAAAAAATTATGAAGAAATCTCCCTTGAAAGTTCAAAAATTGAGAAAAAAAATGCTTCAAAGTAAATAAAATACACGATACATTAAATTTGCAAAACATGTAGAAAACTGGTGAAAGTACAAAATAACATAAAAAAAACCTCAGAAACTCCGTGAAATTACAGAAATCCCAAAAAACCCGTTAAAATTCATGAAAATATAAAAAATCCCAGAAAATATAAAAATTTTAAAAAAATTATGTTTAGAGTATGCATTTCATTCCCTGAATGGGTATATATGCGATAAATAAGATTTTGAAATTCAGTCTTCAATTTCAATTTTTAAGAGGTACACATGTCCAAAATATTTTTCTGGTTAATTTGCTTTTTTCAAAACGGTATATATGCGAAAATTAAGCCCTTTAAGGGTAAATATGAAATTTTATTTTCGTAGGAGTCATATATGTAAAAATCAGGGTTTTCTAATCGAATCAGCGATTTTATTTTTTAAGATTATGAGGCTCAATATGTTTTTATAATACTTGACTTCTATTGAATTTTTCAAATTATGAGGTTAAATACGAATTTTCATTTTGTCTGTAAGTTTTCCAAGCATGATTGAATTTTTTTCAAGTGGCACGTAAGGAAATTAGAATCTGTGAATAAGGAAAAAAATCATAGAAATATTATGACAGCATAGAAAATCAGAAAATTCCATAAAAATATAATAAAGTATAAAACACTCGCTTGAAAGCTCAAGAACATGAAAAGAAATATTTCGAAATTCATTAATTTTGTAGAAAAATGTAGAGAATTGTTAAAAATAGAAAATATCACAAAAACCCTCCCAAAGTCCATAAAATCATGGAAATCTTAAAAGAACCCTCAAGCTTCACGAAACTAGACAAAATCCCGGAAACTACAAAAAAAACAAAAAAATTCTCTTTTAAATATGCATTTCGTTCTCTAAAGGGGTGTATATGCGATAATTTTAATTTTCAGGTTGAGTCTTCCAATTCAGTTTTTAAGAGATATATATGCCAATAACTTCTCTCTACGTAATTTTCTTCTTTCAAAGCAGTTTATATGCGGAAATTAAGATCTTTCAGGTTAAATATGAAATTTTATTTTTGGAAGAGACATATATGTGAAACTCAGTGCTTTTTTATTGAATATGCGATTTCATTTTTTATGTTTTGAGGCAGAATCATTTTTTGTAGTCTTTTATTTCTTTCCAAATTTTTGCCTTACGAGGTTAATATGTATTTTCATTTTTTAGATAAGTTTTGCAAGCAAGTTTGAATTTTTCTAAGAGGTGTACGCAAGTAAATTGAAATTTTCGAATGAGGCAAAAAATCACAGAAAATTTTTCAAAGTATAGAAAATCATAAAATTCCATAAAAATATAGAGATATATAAAAACCCTCCCTCGAAAGTACAAAAACTTAAAAAAAATCCCTTGAACGTAAAAAAAATACAAAATTTATTAAATATACAAAAATTACAGATAATTCCTAAAAGCGCAAAATAAGTTTTAAAAATACTTCACTTCTTTCCAACTTGCTACGTTACGAGGTTAAATATGTATTTTAAATTTTAAGGGATGTTTTCCGAGCAACTTTGAATGTTTTTTAAGTGGAATATGCAAATAAATTAAATTATTAGAGCGAGGAAAGAAATCACAAAAAAATTATGAAAGTATGGAAAGCCATAAAATTTTCTAAAAATATAAAAAAATTATGAAGAAATCTCCCTCGAAAGTTCAAAAATTAAGAAAAAAAATGCTTCAAAGTAAATAAAATACACGATACATTAAATTTTGCAAAATGTAGAAAACTGGTGAAAGTACAAAATACATAGAAAAACCTCAGAAACTCCGTGCAATTAAGAAAATCCCAAAAAACCCTTTAAAAATTCATGAAATATAAAAAAGCCAGAAAATAATAAAAATTTTAAAAAATTATGTTGAGAGTATGCATTGCCATTCTCTGAATGGGTAATATGCGATAATTAAGAGTTTGAAATTCCCAGTCTTATCAATTATTTTTAAGAGCACACAGGTCCAAAATATTTTTCTGGTTAATTTGCTTTTTTCAAAACGGTATATATGCGAAAATTAAGCCCTTTAAGGTTAAATATGAAATTTTATTTTCGTAGGAGTCATACATGTAAAAATCAGGGTTTTCTAATCGAATCAGCGATCTTATTTTTTCAGATTATGAGGCTAAATATGTTTTTATAATACTTGACTTCTTTCGAAGTTTTCACATTATGAGGTTAAATATGAATTTTCATTTTGTAAGTAAGTTTTCCAAGCATGATTGAATTTTTTTTAAGTGGCGCGCAAGGAAATTAGAATATCTGAATTAGGATGAAAATCATAGAAATATTATGACAGCATAGAAAATCATAAAATTCCATAAAAATATAATAAAGTATAAAAAACTCGCTTGAAAGCTCAAGAACATGAAAAGAAATATTTCGAAATTCATTAATTTTGTAGAAAAAAGTAGAGAATTGTTAAAAATAGAAAATATCACAAAAAACCCTCCCAAAGTCCATAAAATCATGGAAATCTTAAAAGAACCCTCAAGCTTCACGAAACTAGACAAAATCCCGGGAACTACAAAAAAAACATAAAAATTCTCTTTTAAATATGCATTTCGTTCTCTAAAGGGGTGTATATGCGATAATTTAAATTTTCAGATTGAGTCTTTCACTTCAATTTTTAAGAGATATATATGTCAATAACTTCTCTCTACGTAATTTTCTTCTTTCAAAGCGGTTTATGTGCGGAAATTAAGTTATTTCAGGTTAAATATGAAATTTTATTTTTGAAAGAGATATATATGTGAAAATCAGTGCTTTTTTATGGAATATGCGATTTAATTTTTTAAGTTTTGAGGCAGAATCATTTTTTGTAGTACTTTACTTCTTTCCAATTTTTTACCTTACGAGGTTAATATGTATTTTCATTTTTTAGATAAGTTTTGCAAGCAAGTTTGAATTTTTTAAAGAGGTGTACGCAAGTAAATTAAAAAATCAAATGAGGCAAAAAATCACATAAAATTTTCCAAACTATAGAAAATCATAAAATTCCCTAAAAATATAAAGATATATAAAAACCCTCCCTCGAAAGTTCAAAAACTTAAAAACATCCCTTGAACGTAAAAAAAATACAAAATTTATTAAATATACAAAAATTACAGATAATTCGTAAAAGCCCAAAATAAGTTTTAACAATACTTTACTTCTTTCGAACTTGCTACGTTACGAGGTTAAATATGTATTTTCAATTTTAAGGGATGTTTTCCGAGCAACTTTGAATTTTTTTTTAAGTGGCATATGCAAATAAATTAAATTATTAGAAGGAAGAAAGAAATCACAGAAAAATGATGAAAGTATGGAAAACCATAAAATTTTCTAAAAATATAAAAAAATTATGAAGAAATCTCCCTTGAAAGTTCAAAAATTGAGAAAACAAATGCTTCAAAGTAAATAAAATACACGATGCATTAAATTTGCAAAATATGTAGAAAACTGGTGAAAGTACAAAATAACATAGAAAAACCTCAGAAACTCCGTGAAATGAATTTTTTTTAAGTGGCATATGCAAATAAATTAAATTATTAGAACGACGAAAAAAATCACAGAAAAATTATGAAGGTATGGAAAACCATAAAATTTTCTAAAAATATAAAAAAATTATGAAGAAATCTCCCTCGAAAGTTCAAAAATTGAGAAAAAAAATGCTTCAAAGTAAATAAAATACACGATGCATTAAATTTGCAAAACATGTAGAAAACTGGTGAAAGTACAAAATAACATAGAAAAACCTCTGAAACTCCGTGAAATTAGAGAAATCCCAAAAAACCCGTTAAAATTCATGAAAATATAAAATATCCCAGAAAATATAAAAATTTGAAAAAAATTATGTTTAGAGTATGCATTTCATTCTCTGAATGGGTATATATGCGATAATTAAGATTTTGAAATTCAGTCTTCAATTTCAATTTTTAAGAGGTACACATGTCCAAAATATTTTTCTGGTTAATTTGCTTTTTTCAAAACGGTATATATGCGAAAATTAAGCCCTTTAAGGTTAAATATGAAATGTTATTTTCGTAGGAGTCATATATGTAAAAATCAGGGTTTTCTAATCGAATCAGCGATTTTATTTTTTAAGATTATGAGGCTAAATATGTTTTTATAATACTTGACTTCTATGGAATTTTTCAAATTATGAGGTTAAATACGAATTTTCATTTTGTCTGTAAGTTTTCCAAGCCTGATTGAATTTTTTTCAAGTGGCACGCAAGGAAATTAGAATCTGTGAATAAGGAAAAAAATCATAGAAATATTATGACAGCATAGAAAATCAGAAAATTCCATAAAAATATAATAAAGTATAAAAAAACGCGATTGAAAGCGTCAAAACAATAAAAGAAATATTGTCTAAATTCATTAATTTTGTACAAAAATGTAGAGAATTGTTAAAAATAGAAAATATCACCAAAAACCCACCCAAAGTCCATAAAATCATGGAAATCTTAAAAGAAACCTCAAGCTTCATGAAAGTAGAAAAAATCCCTGAAACTACAAAAAAAACACATAAAAATTCTCTTTTAAATATGCATTTCGTTCTCTAAAGGGGTGTATATGCGATAATTTAAATTTTCAGATTGAGTCTTTCACTTCAATTTTTAAGAGATATATATGCCAATAACTTCTCTCTACGTAATTTTCTTCTTTCAAAGCGGTTTATGTGCGGAAATTAAGTTATTTCAGGTTAAATATGAAATTTTATTTTTGAAAGAGATATATATGTGAAAATCAGTGCTTTTTTATGGAATATGCGATTTAATTTTTTAAGTTTTGAGGCAGAATCATTTTTTGTAGTACTTTACTTCTTTCCAATTTTTTACCTTACGAGGTTAATATGTATTTTCATTTTTTAGATAAGTTTTGCAAGCAAGTTTGAATTTTTTAAAGAGGTGTACGCAAGTAAATTAAAAAATCAAATGAGGCAAAAAATCACATAAAATTTTCCAAACTATAGAAAATCATAAAATTCCCTAAAAATATAAAGATATATAAAAACCCTCCCTCGAAAGTTCAAAAACTTAAAAACATCCCTTGAACGTAAAAAAAATACAAAATTTATTAAATATACAAAAATTACAGATAATTCGTAAAAGCCCAAAATAAGTTTTAACAATACTTTACTTCTTTCGAACTTGCTACGTTACGAGGTTAAATATGTATTTTCAATTTTAAGGGATGTTTTCCGAGCAACTTTGAATTTTTTTTTAAGTGGCATATGCAAATAAATTAAATTATTAGAAGGAAGAAAGAAATCACAGAAAAATGATGAAAGTATGGAAAACCATAAAATTTTCTAAAAATATAAAAAAATTATGAAGAAATCTCCCTTGAAAGTTCAAAAATTGAGAAAACAAATGCTTCAAAGTAAATAAAATACACGATGCATTAAATTTGCAAAATATGTAGAAAACTGGTGAAAGTACAAAATAACATAGAAAAACCTCAGAAACTCCGTGAAATGAATTTTTTTTAAGTGGCATATGCAAATAAATTAAATTATTAGAACGACGAAAAAAATCACAGAAAAATTATGAAGGTATGGAAAACCATAAAATTTTCTAAAAATATAAAAAAATTATGAAGAAATCTCCCTCGAAAGTTCAAAAATTGAGAAAAAAAATGCTTCAAAGTAAATAAAATAAACGATGCATTAAATTTGCAAAACATGTAGAAAACTGGTGAAAGTACAAAATAACATAGAAAAACCTCTGAAACTCCGTGAAATTAGAGAAATCCCAAAAAACCCGTTAAAATTCATGAACATATAAAAAATCCCAGAAAATATAAAAATTTTAAGAAAATTATGTTTAGAGTATGCATTTCATTCTCTGAATGGGTATATATGCGATAAATAAGATTTTGAAATTCAGTCTTCAATTTCAATTTTTAAGAGGTACACATGTCCAAAATATTTTTCTGGTTAATTTGCTTTTTTCAAAACGGTATATATGCGAAAATTAAGCCCTTTAAGGGTAAATATGAAATTTTATTTTCGTAGGAGTCATATATGTAAAAATCAGGGTTTTCTAATCGAATCAGCGATTTTATTTTTTAAGATTATGAGGCTCAATATGTTTTTATAATACTTGACTTCTATTGAATTTTTCAAATTATGAGGTTAAATACGAATTTTCATTTTGTCTGTAAGTTTTCCAAGCATGATTGAATTTTTTTCAAGTGGCACGCAAGGAAATTAGAATCTGTGAATAAGGAAAAAAATCATAGAAATATTATGACAGCATAGAAAATCAGAAAATTCCATAAAAATATAATAAAGTATAAAAAAACTCGCTTGAAAGCTCAAGAACATGAAAAGAAATATTTCGAAATTCATTAATTTTGTAGAAAAATGTAGAGAAATGTTAAAAATAGAAAATATCACAAAAAACCCACCCAAAGTCCATAAAATCATGGAAATCTTAAAAGAACCCTCAAGCTTCACGAAACTAGACAAAATCCCGGAAACTACAAAAAAAACATGAAAATTGTCTTTTAAATATGCATTTCGTTCTCTAAAGGGTTGTATATGCGATAATTTAAATTTTCAGGTTGAGTCTTCCAATTCAGTTTTTAAGAGATATATATGCCAATAACTTCTCTCTACGTAATTTTCTTCTTTCAAAGCGGTTTATATGCGGAAATTAAGATCTTTCAGGTTAAATATGAAATTTTATTTTTGAAAGAGACATATAAGTGAAAATCGGTGCTTTTTTATTGAATATGCGATTTCATTTTTTATGTTTTGAGGCAGAATCATTTTTTGTAGTATTTTATTTCTTTCCAATTTTTTGCCTACGAGGTTAATATGTATTTTCATTTTTTAGATAAGTTTTGCAAGCAAGTTTGAATTTTTCTAAGAGGTGTACACGAGTAAATTGAAATTTTCGAATGAGGCAAAAAATCTCAGAAAATTTTCCAAAGTATAGAAAATCATAAAATTCCATAAAAATATAGAGATATATAAAAACCCTCCCTCGAAAGTTCAAAAACTTAAAAACATCCCTTGAACGTAAAAAAAATACAAAATTTATTAAATATACAAAAATTACAGATAATTACTAAAAGCGTAAAATAAGTTTTAAAAATACTTACTTCTTTTGAACTTGCTACGTTCCGAGGTTAGATATGTATTTTAAATTTTAAGGGATGTTTTCCGAGCAACTTTGAATTTTTTTTAAGTGGCATATGCAAATAAATTAAATTATTAGAGCGAGGAAAGAGATCACAGAAAAAATTATTGAAAGATGGAAAGCCCATAAAATTTCTTAAAATATACAAAATTATGAAGGGAAAATCCCCTTAAAGTTCAAATTTACATTGCGAAAAAAAAAAAATGCTTCAAAGTAAATAAAAATACCCGATACATTTAAATTTGCAAAATAGTAGACAACTGTGTTGAATTGAATGAAAAGTACAAAATACATTAGAAAAACCTCTGAAACTCCGTGAAATTAGAGAAATCCCAAAAAACCGTTTTAAAATTTCATGAAATATAAAAAATCCCAGGAAAAATATAAAAAATTGAGCAACCTTATGTTTTAGAGTATGCATTCATCTCTGAATGGGTTTATATGCGATAATTACGATTTTGAAATGAGTCTTCATTTCAAATTTTTAAGACGGTACACGTGTCAAAATATTTTTCTGTTTAATTTGCTTTTTTCAAACGGTTTTTTATATATGCGAAAAATTAAGCCCTTTAAGGGTAAATATGAAATTTTATTTTCGTAGGAGTCATATATGTAAAAATCAGGGTTTTCTAATCGAATCAGCGATTTTATTTTTTAAGATTATGAGGCTCAATATGTTTTTATAATACTTGACTTCTATTGAATTTTTCAAATTATGAGGTTAAATACGAATTTTCATTTTGTCTGTAAGTTTTCCAAGCATGATTGAATTTTTTTCAAGTGGCACGCAAGGAAATTAGAATATGTGAATAAGGAAAAAAATCATAGAAATATTATGACAGCATAGAAAATCAGAAAATTCCATAAAAATATAATAAAGTATAAAAAAACTCGCTTGAAAGCTCAAGAACATGAAAAGAAATATTTCGAAATTCATTAATTTTGTAGAAAAATGTAGAGAATTGTTAAAAATAGAAAATATCACAAAAACCCCTCCCAAAGTCCATAAAATCATGGAAATCTTAAAAGAACCCTCAAGCTTCACGAAACTAGACAAAATCCCCGAAACTACAGAAAAAACATAAAAATTCTCTTTTAAATATGCATTTCGTTCTCTAAAGGGGTGTATATGCGATAATTTAAATTTTCAGATTGAGTCTTTCACTTCAATTTTTAAGAGATATATATGCCAATAACTTCTCTCTACGTAATTTTCTTCTTTCAAAGCGGTTTATGTGCGGAAATTAAGTTATTTCAGGTTAAATATGAAATTTTATTTTTGAAAGAGATATATATGTGAAAATCAGTGCTTTTTTATGGAATATGCGATTTAATTTTTTAAGTTTTGAGGCAGAATCATTTTGTGTAGTACTTTACTTCTTTCCAATTTTTTACCTTACGAGGTTAATATGTTTTTCACATGTATGTCTCTTTCAAAAATAAAATTTCATATTTAACCTGAAAGAACTTAATTTCCGCATATAAACCGCTTTGAAAGAAGAAAATTACGTAGAGAGAAGTTATTGGCATATATATCTCTTAAAAACTGAAGTGGAAGACTCAATCTGAAAATTTAAATTATCGCATATACACCCCTTTAGAGAACGAAATGCATATTTAAAAGAGAATTTTATGTTTTTTATGTAGTTTCGAGGATTATGTCTAGTTTCGTGAAGCTTGAGGGTTCTTTTAAGATTTCCATGATTTTATGGACTTTGGGAGGGTTTTTCGTGATATTTTCTATTTTTAACAATTCTCTACATTTTTCTACAAAATTAATGAATTTCGAAATATTTCTTTTCATGTTCTTGAGCTTTCAAGCGAGTTTTTTATACTTTATTATATTTTTATGGAATTTTATGATTTTCTATGCTGTCATAATATTTCTATGATTTTTTTCCTAATTCAAAGATTCTAATTTCCTTGCGTGCCACTTAAAAAAAATTCAATCACGCTTGAAAAACTTACTGACAAAATGAAAATTCATATTTAACCTCATAATGTGAAAACTTCGAAAGAAGTCAAGTATTATAAAAACATATTTATCCTCATAATCTTAAAAAATAAAATCGCTGATTCGATTAGAAAACCGTGATTTTTACATATATGACTCCTACGAAAATAAAATTTCCTATTTAACCTTAAAGGGCTTTATTTTCGCATATATACCGTTTTGAAACAAGAAAATTAACCAGAAAAATATTTTGGACATGTGTACCTCGTAAAAATTGAAAGTGAAGACTCAATTTCAAAATCTTAATTATCGCATATATACCCATTCAGAGAATGAAATGCATACTCTAAACATAATTTTTTTAAAATTTTTATATTTTCTGGGATTTTTTATATTTTCATGAATTTTAACGGGTTTTTTGGGATTTCTCTAATTTCACGGAGTTTCTGAGGTTTTTCTATGTTATTTTGTACTTTCACCAGTTTTCTACATATTTTGCAAATTTAATGTATCGTGTATTTTATTTACTTTGAAGCATTTTTTTCTCGATTTTTGAACTTTCAAGGGAGATTTCTTCATAATTTTTTTATATTTTTAGAAAATTTTATGGTTTTCCATACTTTCATCATTTTTTTGTGATTTCTTTCCTCGTTCTAATAATTTAATTTATTTGCATATGCCACTTAACAAAAAATTCATAGTTGCTCGGAAAACATCCCTTAAAATTGAAAATACATATTTAACCTCGTAACGTAGCAAGTTCGAAAGAAGTGAAGTATTTTTAAAACTTTTTTTGCGCTTTTACGAATTATCTCTCATTTTTGTATATTTAATAAATTTTCTATTTTTTTACGTTCAAGGGATGTTTTTAAGTTTTTGCAGTTTCGAGGGAGGGTTTTTATATATCTGTATATTTTTTTGAGAATTTTATGATTTTCTATACTTTGGAAAATTTTATGTGATTTTTTGCCTCATTTGAAAATTTGAATTTACTTGCGTACACCTCTTAAAAAAAATTCAAACTTGCTTGGAAAACTTATCTAAAAAATGAAAATACATATTAACCTCGTAAGGTAAAAAATTCGAAAGAAATAAAGTACTACAAAAAATGATTCTGCCTCAAAACCTAAAAAATGAAATCGCATATTCAATAAAAAAGCACTGATTTTCACATATATGTCTCTTTCAAAAATAAAATTTCATATTTAACCTGAAAGAACTTAATTTCCGCATATAAACCGCTTTGAAAGAAGAAAATTACGTAGAGAGAAGTTATTGGCATATATATCTCTTAAAAACTGAATTGGAAGACTCAACCTGAAAATTTAAATTATCGCATATACACCCCTTTAGAGAACGAAATGCATATTTAAAAGAGAATTTTTATGTTTTTTATGTAGTTTCGAGGATTATGTCTAGTTTCGTGAAGCTTGAGGGTTCTTTTAAGATTTCCATGATTTTATGGACTTTGGGAGGGTTTTTCGTGATATTTTCTATTTTTAACAATTCTCTACATTTTTCTACAAAATTAATGAATTTCGAAATATTTCTTTTCATGTTCTTGAGCTTTCAAGCGAGTTTTTTATACTTTATTATATTTTTATGGAATTTTATGATTTTCTATGCTGTCATAATATTTCTATGATTTTTTTCCTAATTCAGAGATTCTAATTTCCTTGCGCGCCACTTAAAAAAAATTCAATCACGCTTGGAAAACTTACTGACAAAATGAAAATTCATATTTAACCTCATAATGTGAAAACTTCGAAAGAAGTCAAGTATTATAAAAACATATTTATCCTCATAATCTTAAAAAATAAAATCGCTGATTCGATTAGAAAACCGTGATTTTTACATATATGACTCCTACGAAAATAAAATTTCGTATTTAACCTTAAAGGGCTTTATTTTCGCATATATACCGTTTTGAAAAAAGAAAATTAACCAGAAAAATATTTTGGACATGTGTACCTCTTAAAAATTGAAATTGAAGACTCAATTTCAAAATCTTAATTATCGCATATATACCCATTCAGAGAATGAAATGCATACTCTAAACATAATTTTTTTAAAATTTTTATATTTTCTGGGATTTTTTATATTTTCATGAATTTTAACGGGTTTTTTGGGATTTCTCGAATTTCACGGAGTTTCTGAGGTTTTTCTATGTTATTTGGTACTTTCACCAGTTTTCTACATCTTTTGCAAATTTAATGTATCGTGTATTTTATTTACTTTGAAGCATTTTTTTCTCGATTTTTGAACTTTCAAGGGAGATTTCTTCATAATTTTTTTATATTTTTAGAAAATTTTATGGTTTTCCATACTTTCATCATTTTTTTGTGATTTCTTTCCTCGTTCTAATAATTTAATTTATTTGCATATGCCACTTAACAAAAAATTCATAGTTGCTCGGAAAACATCCCTTAAAATTGAAAATACATATTTAACCTCGTAACGTAGCAAGTTCAAAAGAAGTAAAGTATTTTTAAAACTTTTTTTGCGCTTTTACGAATTATCTGTAATTTTTCTATGTTGCATAAATTTTGTATTTTTTTTACGTTCAAGGGATGTTTTTGAGCTTTTGAACTTTCGAGGGAGGGTTTTTATATATCTTTATATTTTTAGGGAATTTTAGGGTTTTCTATACATTGGAAAAGTTTCTGTGATTTTTTGCCTCATTTGAAAATTTCAATTTACTTGCGTACACCTCTTAAAAAAAATTCAAACTTTCTTGGAAAACTTATCTAAAAAATGAAAATACATATTAACCTCGTAAGGTAAAAAATTCGAAAGAAATAAAGTACTACAAAAAATGATTCTGCCTCAAAACTTAAAAAATGAAATCGCATATTCAAAAAAAAAGCACTGATTTTCACATGTATGTCTCTTTCAAAAATAAAATTTCATATTTAACCTGAAAGAACTTAATTTTCGCATAAAAACCGCTTTGAAAGAAGAAAATTATGTAGAGAGAAGTTATTGGCATATATATCTCTTAAAAACTGAAGTGGAAGACTTAATCTGAAAATTTAAATTATCGCATATACTCCCCTTTAGAGAAGGAAATGCGTATTTAAAAGAGAATTTTTATGTTTTTTATGTAGTTTCGAGGATTATGTCTAGTTTCGTGAAGCTTGAGGGTTCTTTTAAGATTTCCATGATTTTATGGACTTTGGGAGGGTTTTTCGTGATATTTTCTATTTTTAACAATTCTCTACATTTTTCTACAAAATTAATGAATTTCGAAATATTTCTTTTCCTGTTCTTGAGCTTTCAAGCGAGTTTTTTATACTTTATTATATTTTTATGG
>RXID01017734.1:0-11145 GCA_005019695.1 Trichopus zeylanicus subsp. travancoricus | reverse complement strand
CTCTGAAACTCCCTAAACTCATTTAACATGTCAAAAAACCCTCAACATTTCCTAGAAGTGTAAAAATCCCTACAAGTACGGAAATATCATAAAAATTCTCTTTTAAATATGCATTTCCTTATCTAAAGGGGTATATATGTGATAATTAGGATTTGAAAATTGAGTCTTCAATTTTAGTTTTTAAGAGGACCATATGCTAAAAAGTTTTTTCTAGGTAATTTTCTTCTTTCAAAGAGGTTTATATGCGAAAATTAAGCCCTTTAAGGTTAATAGTAAATTTTATTTTTTAAGAGCCATATATGTGAAAATTAGGGTTTTTAAATTGAATTTGCGATTTATTTTTTTAGGTTACAAGGTTAAATACGTTTTGAAAATACTTTACTTCTTTCGACGTTTTTACGTTGCGAGGTTAAAGATGTCTTTTCTTTTTTTAAGTAAGTTTTTCAAGCAATTTTGAATTTTTTTTAAGAGGTATACGCCGGTAAATTAAAACTTTCAAAATAGGCAAAAAACCATAGAAAATTTTGGAAAGTATAGAAAACCATAAAATTAACTAAAAATAAATGAAATCTCAAAAAACCCTCAAAATTTAATGAAAGTATAAAAAATCCCTGAAATTACGAAAAGATTATACAAATTCTCTTTTAAGTATGCATTTCCTTCTCTAAAGGTGTATATCTGTCGTAATTAAGATTTTGAAATTGAGTCTTCAATTTGGGTTTTGAAGAGGTATATGTGCTAAAAAGTTTTTTCTAGGCAATTTTCTTCTTTCAAACAGGTTTATATGTGAAATTGAGTCTTCAATTTGGGTTTTGAAGAGGTATATGTGCTAAAAAGTTTTTTCTAGGCAATTTTCTTCTTTCAAACAGGTTTATATGCGAAAATTAAGCCCTTTAAGTTTAAATAGTAAATTTTATTTTTTAAGAGCCATATATGTGAGAATCAGGATTTTTTAATCTAATCTGTAATTTAATTTTTTTAGGCTTCGAGGTTAAGTAAGTTTTGAAATACTTTACTTCTTTCAAATTTTTTACGTTGCGAGGTTAAAGATGTCTTTTCATTTTTTAAGTGAGTTTTCCAAGCAATTTTGAAATTTTTTAAGAGATATATGCTGGTAAATTATCACTTCTAAAGGAGGCAAAAAATCATAGAAAATTTTGGAAAGTATAGAAAATCGTAAAATTAAATAAAAATAGAAAAGAATATAGAAAAAAGCCTCCCTTGAAACTTCAAAAACTAAAAAAAAAAAAATACAAAATCATTTTTTAAATTTGCACAAAAATTAGCAAAATCGGTTAAAAGTACAAAAATATTCACAAAAAAAAACCTCTGAAACTCTATAAAATGATCCAAATCTCAAGAAACACTTAAAATTTCGTGAATGTACAAAAAATCCCTGAAAGTACATAAAGATCAGAACAATTCTCTTTTAAATAAACGTTTCTTTCTCTAAATGGGTATATATGTGGTAATTAAGATTTTGAAATTGAGTCTTCAACTTCAGCTTTTAAGTGGTCTGTAGGCTAAAAACATTTTTCTAGGAATTTTTCTTCTTGCAAAGAGGTTTATACGTGAAAATTAAGCCGTTTAATGTTAAATATGAAATTTTATTTTTTTAAGAGATATATATGTGAAAATCAGGGTTTCTTAATCGAATTTGTGATTTAAGATTTAAATAAGTTTTAAAGATACTTTACTTCTTTCAAATTGTTTACGTTACGAGGTTAAATATGTATTTTCATTTTTTAAGTAAGTTTGAAAAGCAACTTTGATTTTTTTTTAAGACGTATACGTAGGTAAATTAAAAATTTTAAAGGTGGAAGAAAATCATAAAAAAATTTGAAAGCATAGAAAACCAATAAATTTCTTGAAAATATAAAAGAAAATATGAAAAAACCTCCCTTGAAAGTTCAAAAACTTAGAAAAATCCTTGAAAGTAAAAGAAAAATACAAAATTCATTAAATTTGCAAAAATTGTAGAAAATTGGTGAAATTACAAAATATCAAAAAAAAAAACACTGAAACTCAATAGAATCATTAAAATGTCAAAAAACCCTCAACATTTCATAGAAGTGTAAAAATCCCTAAAACTACGGAAATATCATAAAAATTCTCTTTTAAATATGCATTTCCTTATCTAAAGGGGTATATATATGTGATAATTAGGATTTTAAAATTGAGTCTTCAATTTTAGTTTTTAAAAGGTACATATGCTAAAAAGCTTTTTCTAGGTAATTTTCTTCTTCCAAAGAGGTTTATATGCGAAAATTAAGCCCTTTAAGGTTAAATATTAAATTTTATTTTTTAAGAGCCATATATGTGAAAATTAGGGTTTTTTAATTGAATTTGCGATTTATTTATTTAGGTTACAAGGTTAAATAAGTTTTGAAAATACTTTACTTCTTTCGACGTTTTTACGTTGCGAGGTTAAAGATGTCTTTTCATTTTTTTAAGTAAGTTTTCCAAGCAATTTTGAATTTTTTTTAAGAGGTATACGCCGGTAAATTAAAACTTTCAAAATAGGCAAAAAATCATAGAAAATTTTGGAAAGTATAGAAAACCATAAAAATAACTAAAAATAAATGAAATCTGAAAAAACCCTCAAAATTTAATTGAAAGTATAATAAGATCCCTGAACTACGAAAGAGAGTCATACAATTCTCTTTTAAAATATGCATTTCCTCTCTAAAGGTGTATATCTGTGGTAATTAAGGATTTGAAATTTGAGTCTTTCAATTTGGGTTTTTAGAGGTATATGTGCTAAAAAGTTTCTTCTAGTGCAATTTTTCTTCTTTTCAAAAAAGGTCTTATATGCGAAAATTCAGCCCTTTAAGTTTAAATAGTAAATTTTATTTTTTAAGAGCCATATATGTGAACATCAGGATTTTTTAATCTAATCTGTAATTTAATTTTTTTAGGCTACGAGGTTAAATAAGTTTTGAAAATACTTTACTTCTTTCGAATTTTTTACGTTGCGAGGTTAAAGATGTCTTTTCATTTTTTAAGTGAGTTTTCCAAGCAATTATGAAATTTTTTTAAGAGATATATGCTGGTAAATTAAAACTTCTAAAGGAGGCAAAAAAATCATAGAAAATTTTGGAAAGTATAGAAAATCGTAAAATTAACTAAAAATATAAAAGAATATAGAAAAAAGCCTCCCTTGAAACTTCAAAAACTAAAAAAAAATTACAAATCATTAAATTTGCAAAAAAATTAGGAAATCGGTAAAAGTACAAAATATCACAAAAAAAACCTCTGAAACTCTATAAAATCATCGAAATCTCAAGAAACACTTAAAATTTCGTGCAGGTACAAAAAATCCCTGAAAGTACATAAAGATCATAACAATTCTCTTTTAAATATACGTTTCTTTCTCTAAATGGGTATATATGTGGTAATTAAGATTTTTAAATTGAGTCTTCAACTTCAGCTTTTAAGTGGTCTGTAGGCTAAAAACATTTTTCTAGGAATTTTTCTTCTTGCAAAGAGGTTTATACGTGAAAATTAAGCCCTTTAATGTTACATATGAAATTTTATTTTTTTTAAGAGATATATATGTGAAAATCAGGGTTTCTTAATCGAATTTGTGATTTAAGATTTAAATAAGTTTTAAAGATACTTTACTTCTTTCAAATTTTTTACGTTACGAGGTTAAATATGTATTTTCATTTTTTAAGTAAGTTTGAAAAGCAACTTTGATTTTTTTTTTTAAGACGTTTACGTAGGTAAATTAAAAATTTTAAAGGTGGAAGAAAATCAAAAAAAATTTTGAAAGCATAGAAAACCAATAAATTTCTTGAAAATATAAAATCAAATATGAAGAAAACCTCCTTGAAAGTTCAAAAACTTAGAAAAATCCTTGAAAGTAAAAGAAAAATAAAAAATTCATTAAATTTGCAAAAATTGTAGAAAATTGGCGAAAGTACAAAATATCAAAAAAAACTCGAAAACTCCATAAAATCATTAAAATGCAAAAAAACCCTCAACATTTCATAGAAGTGTAAAAATCCCTAAAACTACGGAAATATCATAAAAATTCTCTTTTAAATATGCATTTCCTTATATAAAGGGGTATATATGTTATAATTAGGATTTGAAAATTGAGTCTTCAATTTTAGTTTTTAAAAGGTACATATGCTAAAAAGCTTTTTCTAGGTAATTTTCTTCTTCCAAAGAGGTTTATATGCGAAAATTAAGCCCTTTAAGGTTAAATATTAAATTTTATTTTTAAGAGCCATATATGTGAAAATTAGGGTTTTTTAATTGAATTTGCGATTTATTTTTTTAGGTTACAAGGTTAAATAAGTTTCGAAAAATACGTTATCTTCTTTCGACGTTTTTGTACGTTGCGAGTGTTAAAGGGGATTTGTGTTCCCTTTTTCCCTTTTTTTTTTTTAAGTAAGTTTTCCAAGCAATTTTGAATTTTTTTTTTAAGCGGTATACGCCGGTAAATTAAAACTTTCAAAATAGGCAAAAAACCATAGAAAATTTTGGAAAGTATAGAAAACCATAAAATTAACTAAAAATAAATGAAATCTAAAGAAACCCTCAAAATTTAATGAAAGTATAAAAAATCCCTGAAATTACGAAAAGATCATACAAATTCTCTTTTAAATATGCCTTTCCTTCTCTAAAGGGGTATATATGTCGTAATTAAGATTTTGAAATTGAGTCTTCAATTTGGGTTTTTAAGAGGTATATGTGCTAAAAAGTTTTTTCTAGGCAATTTTTTTCTTTCAAAAAGGTTTATATGCGAAAATTAAGCCCTTTAAGTTTAAATAGTAAATTTTATTTTTTAAGAGCCATATATGTGAAAATCAGGATTTTTTAATCTAATCTGTAATTTACTTTTTTTAGGCTACGAGGTTAAATAAGTTTTGAAAATACTTTACTTCTTTCGAATTTTTTACGTTGCGAGGTTAAAGATGTCTTTTCATTTTCTAAGTGAGTTTTCCAAGAAATTATGAAATTTTTTAAGAGATATATGCTGGTAAATTAAAACTTCTAAAGGAGGCAAAAAATCATAGACAATTTTGGAAATTATAGAAAATCTTAAAATTAACTAAAAATATAAAAGAATATAGAAAAAAGCCTCCCTTGAAACTTCAAAAACTAAAAAAAAAAAATACAAATCATTAAATTTGCAAAAAATGTAGCAAATCGGTAAAAGTAAAAAATATCACAAAAAGAACCTCTAAAACTCTATAAAATCATTGAAATCTGAAGAAACACTTAAAATTTCATGAATGTACAAAAAATCCCTGAAAGTACATAAAGATCAGAAAAATTCTCTTTTAAATATACGTTTCTTTCTCTAAATGGGTATATATGTTGTAATTAAGATTTTGAAATTGAGTCTTCAACTTCAGCTTTTAAGTGGTCTGTAGGCTAAAAACATTTTTCTAGGAATTTTTCTTCTTGCAAAGAGGTTTATACGTGAAAATTAAGCCCTTTAATGTTAAATATGAAATTTTATTTTTTTAAAGAGATATATATGTGAAAATCAGGGTTTCTTAATCGAATTTGTGATTTAAGATTTAAATAAGTTTTAAAGATACTTTACTTCTTTCAAATTTTTTACGTTACGAGGTTAAATATGTATTTCCATTTTTTAAGTAAGTTTGAAAAGATACTTTGATTTTTTTTTTAAAGACGTATACGTAGCTAAATTAAAAATTTTAAAGGCGGAAGAAAATCACAAAAAATTTTGAAAGCATAGAAAACCAATAAATTTCTTGAAAATATAAAAAAAAATATGAAAAAACCTCCCTTGAAAGTTCAAAAACTTAGAAAAATCCTTGAAAGTAAAACAAAAATACAAAATTCATTAAATTTTGCAAAAATTATAGGAAATTGGTGAAAGTACAAAATACAAAATATCAAAAAAAAACTCCCAAACTCCATAAAATCATTAAAATGTCAAAAAACCCTCAACATTTCATAGAAGTGTAAAAATCCCTAAAACTACGGAAATATCATAAAAATTCGCTTTTAAATATGCATTTCCTTATCTAAAGGGGTATATATGTGATAATTAGGATTTTAGAATTGAGTCTTCAATTTTAGTTTTTAAGAGGTACATATGCTAAAAAGTTTTTTCTAGGTAATTTTCTTCTTTAGAAGAGGTTTATATGCGAAAATTAAGCCCTTTAAGGTTAAATATTAAATATTATTTTTTAAGAGCCATATATGTGAAAATTAGGGTTTTTTAATTGAATTTGCGATTTATTTTTGTAGGTTACAAGGTTAAATAAGTTTCGAAAATACTTTACTTCTTTCGACGTTTTTACGTTGCGAGGTTAAAGATGTCTTTTCATTTTTTAAGTAAGTTTTCCAAGCAATTTTGAATTTTTTTTAAGAGGTATACGCCGGTAAATTAAAACTTTCAAAATAGGCAAAAAATCATAGAAAAGTTTGGAAAGTATAGAAAACCATAAAATTAACTAAAAATAAATGAAATCTCAAAAAACCCTCAAAAGTTAATGAAAGTATAAAAAATCCCTGAAATTACGAAAAGATCATACAAATTCTCTTTTAAATATGCATTTCCTTCTCTAAAGGGGTATATATGTCGTAATAAAGATTTTGAAATTGAGTCTTCAATTTGGGTTTTTAAAGCGGTATATGTGCAAAAAGTTGTTTGTCTAGGCAATTTTCTCTTTCAAAAGGTTATATGCGAAATTAAAAGCCCATTTAAGTGAAATAGTAAATTTTATTTTTTAAGAGCCATTATGTTAAAATCAGGATTTTTTATCTAATCTGTAATTTAAATAATTTTTTTAGGCGACGAGGTTAAATAAGTTTTGAAAATACTTTTACTTCTTTCGAATTTTTTACGTTGCGAGGTAAAGATGTCTTTTCATTTTGTAAGTAAGTTTTCCAAGCAATTTTGAATTTTTTTTAAGAGGTATACGCCGGTAAATTAAAACTTTCAAAATAGGCAAAAAACCATAGAAAATTTTGGAAAGTATAGAAAACCATAAAAGTAACTAAAAATAAATGAAATCTCAAAAAACCATCAAAATTTAATGAAAGTATAAAAAATCCTTGAAATTACGAAAAGATCATACAAATTCTCTTTTAAATATGCATTTCCTTCTCTAAAGGGGTATATATGTCGTAATTAAGATTTTGAAATTGAGTCTTCCATTTGGGTTTTCAAGAGGTAGATGTGCTAAAAAGTTTTTTCTAGGCAATTTTCTTCTTTCAAAAAGGTTTATATGCGAAAATTAAGCCCTTTAAGTTTAAATAGTAAATTTTATTTTTTAAGAGCCATATATGTGAAAATCAGGATTTTTTTAATCTAATCTGTAATTTAATTTTTTTAGGCTACGAGGTTAAATAAGTTTTGAAAATACTTTACTTCTTTCGAATTTTTTACGTTGCGAGGTTAAAGATGTCTTTTCATTTTCTAAGTCAGTTTTCCAAGCAATTATGAAATTTTTTAAGTGATATATGCTGGTAAATTAAAACTTCTAAAGGAGGCTAAAAATCATAGACAATTTTGGAAAGTATAGAAAATCTTAAAATTAACTAAAAATATAAAAGAATATAGAAAAAAGCCTCCCTTGAAACTTCAAAAACTAAAAAAAAAAATACAAATCATTAAATTTGCAAAAAATGTAGCAAATCAGTAAAAGTAAAAAATATCACAAAAAGAACCTCTGAAAATCTATAAAATCATTGAATCCTGAAGAAACACGTAAAATTTCATGAATGTACAAAAAAGCCCGGAAGTAATAAAGTATCAGAAACAGTCTTTTAAATATACATTTCTTTCTCTAAATGGGTATATATGTTGTAATTAAGATTTTGAAATTGAGTCTTCAACTTCAGCTTTTAAGTGGTCTGTAGGCTAAAAACATTTTTCTAGGATTTTTTCTTCTTGCAAAGAGGTTTATACGTGAAAATTAAGCCCTTTAATGTTAAATATGAAAATTTACTTTTTAAGAGATATATATGTGAAAACCAGGGTTTCATAATCGAATTTGTGATTTAAGATTTAAATAAGTTTTAAAGATACTTTACTTCTTTCAAATTTTTACGTTACGAGGTTAAATATGTATTTTCATTTTTTAAGTAAGTTTGAAAAGCAACTTTGATTTTTTTTTTAAGACGTATACGTAGGTAAATTAAAAATTTTAAAGGTGGAAGAAAATCATAAAAAAATTTTGGAAGCATAGAAAACCAATAAATTTCTTGAAAATATAAAAAAAATATGAAAAAACCTCCCTTGAAAGTTCAAAAACTTAGAAAAATCCTTGAAAGTAAAAGAAAAATACAAAATTCATTAAATTTTGCAAAAATTATAGGAAATTGGTGAAAGTACAAAATACAAAATATCAAAAAAAAACTCCGAAACTCCATAAAATCATTAAAATGTCAAAAAACCCTCAACATTTCATAGAAGTGTAAAAATCCCTAAAACTACGGAAATATCATAAAAATTCTCTTTTAAATATGCATTTCCTTATCTAAAGGGGTATATATGTTATAATTAGGATTTGAAAATTGAGTCTTCAATTTTATTTTTTAAAAGGTACATATGCTAAAAAGTTTTTTCTAGGTAACTTTCCTTCCTTTCAAAAAGGTTTATATGCGAAAATAAGCCCTTTAAGGTTAATATTAAATATATTTTTAAGAAGCCATAATGTGAAAATGAGGGTTGTTTTAATTGATTTGCGGATTTTATTTTTTTTAGGTTCAAGGTAAATAAGTTTTGAAAATACTTTCCTTCTTTCGACGTTTTTACGTTGCGAGGTTAAAGATGTCTTTTCATTTTTTAAGTAAGTTTTCCAAGCAATTTTGAATTTTTTTTAAGAGGTATACGCCGGTAAATTAAAACTTTCAAAATAGGCAAAAAATCATAGAAAATTTTGGAAAGGATAGAAAACCATAAAATTAACTAAAAATAAATGAAATCTCAAAAAACACTCAAAATTTAATGAAAGTATAAAAAATCCCTGAAATTACGAAAAGATCATACAAATTCTCTTTTAAATATGCATTTCCTTCTCTAAAGGGGGGTATATATGGTCGTAATTAAATTTTGAAAATTGATTCTTTCAATTTGTGTGTTTTTTAAGAGGTATATGTGCTAAAAAGTTTTTTCTAGGCAATTTTCTTCTTTCAAACAGGTTTATATGCGAAAATTAAGCCCTTTTAGTTTAAATAGTAAATTTTATTTTTTAAGAGCCATATATGTGAAAATCAGGATTTTTTAAAGTAATCTGTAATTTAATTTTTTTAGGCTACGGGGTTATATAAGTTTTGAAAATACTTTACTTCTTTCGAATTTTTTACGTTGCGAGGTTAAAGATGTCTTTTCATTTTTTAAGTGAGTTTTTTCCAAGCAATTTTGAAATTTTTTTAAGAGGCATACGCCGGTAAATTAAAACTTTCAAAATAGGCAAAAAATCATAGAAAATTTTGGAAAGTATAGAAAACAATAAAATTAACTAAAAATAAATGAAATCTCAAAAAACCGTCAAAATTTATTGAAATTATAAAAAATCCCTGAAATTACGAAAAGATCATACGAATTATCTTTTCAATGTGCATTTCCTTCTCTAAAGGGGTATATATGTCGTAATTAAGATTTTGAAATTGAGTCTTCAATTTGGGTTTTTAAGAGGTATATGTGCTAAAAAGTTTTTTCTAGCAATTTTCTTCTTTCAAAAAGGTTTATATGCGAAAATTAAGCCCTTTAAGTTTAAATAGTAAATTTTATTTTTTAAGAGCCATATATGTGAAAATCAGGATTTTTTAATCTAATCTGTAATTTAATTTTTTAGGCTACGAGGTTAAATAAGTTTTGAAAATACTTTACTTCTTTCGAATTTTTTACGTTGCGAGGTTAAAGATGTCTTTTCATTTTTTAAGTGAGTTTTCCAAGCAATTATGAAATTTTTTAAGTGATATATGCTGGTAAATGAAAACTTCTAAAGGAGGCTAAAAATCATAGACAATTTTGGAAAGTATAGAAAATCTTAAAATTAACTAAAAATATAAAAGAATATAGAAAAAAGCCTCCCTTGAAACTTCAAAAACTAAACAAAAAAAAATCATTAAATTTGCAAAAAATATAGCAAATCGGTAAAAGTTCAAAATATCACAAGAAAAACCTCTGAAACTCTATAAAATCATTGAAATCTGAAGAAACACTTAAAATTTCATGAATGTACAAAAAATCCCTGAGAGTACATAAAGATCAGAACAATTCTATTTTAAAGATACATTTCTTTCTCTAAATGGGTATATATGCAGTAATTAAGATTTTGAAATTTAGTCTTCAACTTCAGCTTTTAAGTGGTCTGTAGGCTAAAAACATTTTTCTAGGAATTTTTCTTCTTGCAAAGAGGTTTATACGTGAAAATTAAGCCCTTTAATGTTAAATATGAAATTTTTTTTTTTAAGAGATATATATGTGAAAATCATGGTTTCTTAATCGAATTTGTGATTTAAGATTTAAATAAGTTTTAAAGATACTTTACTTCTTTCAAATTTTTTACGTTACGAGGTTAAATATGTATTTCCATTTTTTAAGTAAGTTTGAAAAGATACTTTGATTTTTTTTTTTAAAGACGTATACGTAGCTAAATTAAAAATTTTAAAGGCGGAAGAAAATCATAAAAAATTTTGAAAGCATAGAAAACCAATAAATTTCTTGAAAATATAAAAGAAAATATGAAAAAACCTCCCTTGAAAGTTCAAAAACTTAGAAAAATCCTTGGAAGTAAAACAAAAATACAAAATTCATTAAATTTTCAAAAATTGTAGAAAATTGGTGAAAGTACAAAATATCAAAAAAAAACTCTGAAACTCCATAAAATCATTAAAATGTCAAAAAACCCTCAACATTTCATAGAAGTGTAAAAATCCCTAAAACTACGGAAATATCATAAAAATTCTCTTTTAAATATGCATTTCCTTATCTAAAGGGGGATATATGTGATAATTAGGATTTGAAAATTGAGTCTTCAATTTTAGTTTTTAAGAGGTACATATGCTAAAAAGTTTTTTCTAGGTAATTTTCTTCTTTCAAAGAGGTGTATATGCGAAAATTAAGCCCTTTAAGGTTAAATATTAAATTTTATTTTTTAAGAGCCATACATGTGAAAATGAGGGTTTTTTAATTGAATTTGC
>RXID01017733.1:11462-61332 GCA_005019695.1 Trichopus zeylanicus subsp. travancoricus | reverse complement strand
TGTAAAAAATTTGGAAGAAGTAAAGTATTTTAGAAATATGTTTGACCTCATATCCTAAAAAATTAAATCGCAAATTTGATAAAAAAAACCCTAATTTTCACATATATGGCTCTAGAAAATATAAAATTTCATATTTAACCTTACAGGGCTTAATATTGCATATAAACCCCTTTGAAAGAAAACAATTTCCTAAAAAAATATTTTTAGCAAATATACCTCTGGAAAACTAAAATTGAATACTCAACCTCAAAATCTTAATTATCGCATATATACCCCATACGAGAATGAAATGCATATTCGAAACATAATTTTAATGATCTTTTTATAGTTTCTAGGATTTTTTATACTTTCATGAAGTATAATGGGTTTTTTGATATTTCAGTGATTTTATGGTGTTATAGAGTTTTTTTGTGATGTTTTCTACTTTCACCGATTTTCTACAATTTTTGCAAATTTAATGAATTTTGTATTTTTTTTTTTTTTTTGTCGTTTCATGGGTTTTTTTTTAATTTTTGACCTTTCAAGGGAGATTTGTTTCGTTATTTTCTTGTTTATTCTTTTAGGGGAATTTTCTTGTTTTCTATACCTTCACAAAATTTTCGATGATTTTTTTGTCCCCTATTGAATTTAATTTAGTTGCCGTTATACCCTTAAAAAAATCAAAACTGTATGGAAAACTTACTTCCAAAAAATGTAAAACCATGGTGAACCTCATCACGTAAAAAATTTGGAAGAAGTAAAGTATTTTAAAAAGATATTTAACCAGATAATCTAAAAAAATTAAATCGCTGATTGGATTAAAAAACCCTGATTTTCACATATATGGCTCTTGAAAAAATAATGTATCATTTTTAACCTTAAAAGGCTTCATTTTAGCATATAAACCACTTTGAGAGAGCAAAATTGCCTAAAAAAATGTTTTTCGCACATATACCTCTTAAAAACTAAAATATAAGACTCAATTTCAAAATCTTAATTATGGCATATATACCCCTTATTAAAATGAAATTCATATTTAAAACAGAATTTTGATGATCTTTTTGTAGTTTGTGGCTTTTTTATACTTTCATGAAGTTTAAGGGGTTTTTTGAGATTTCAATGATTTTATGGACTTTTAGAGTTTTCCTTGTGATATTGTGTACTTCTACCGTTTTTCTACAATTTTTCCAAATTTAATGAATTTTGTATTTTTTTTTAACTTTCAAGGGTTTTTATTAAGTTTTTAAACTTTCAAGGGCGGCTTTTTTATATATTTCTTTGATTTTTTTTTGGAATTTTAGGGTTTTCTATAGTTTGAATGTTTTTTTGATTTTTTGCCTCATTTAAAAATTTTAATTTACTTGCGTATACCTCTCAAAAAAAATTTTCAAAGTTGCCTGGAGAACTTAATTTAAAAATGAAAATACATATGGAACCTCGTAATGTAAAAAAATTTGGAAGAAGTAAAGTATTTTAGAAATATATTTAACCTCATATCCTGAAAAATTAAATCGCAAATTCAATAAAAAAAAACCTGATTTTCACATATATGGCTCTAGAAAGTATAAAATTTCATATTTACCCTTACTGGGCTTAATATTACATATAAACCCATTTGAAAGAAAACAATTGCCTAACAAAATATTTTCAGCACATATACCTCTTGAAAACTGAAATTGAATACTCAACTTCAAAATCTTAATTGTCGCATATATACCCCATAAGAGAATGAAAGGCATATTTGAAACATAGTTTTAATGATCGTTTTCTAGTTTTTGGGATTTTTATACTTTCACAAAGTTTAATGGGTTTTTTGAGATTTCAATGATTTTATGGTGTTTTAGAGTTTTTTTTGTAATATTTTCTGCTTTTACTGATTTTCTACAATTTTTGCAAATTTAATGAATTTTGTATTATTTTTTTTTTTAGTTTCCTGGGTTTTTTTTAAGTTTTTAAACTTTCAAGGGAGGTTTTTTCGTATTTTATTTTTATTATTTTATGGAATTTTATGGTTTCCTGTACTTTGAAAATTTTTCTATCAGTTTTTGTCCCCTATCAAAATTTTAATTTAATTGCATATACCTCTTAAAAAAATTCAAATTTGTATGAAAAACATACTTCCAAAAAATGTAATACCATGGTGAACCTCGTAACGTAAAAAATTTGAAAGAAGTAAAGTATTTTAAAAACATATTTAACCTGATAATCTAAAAAAATTAAATCACAGATTGGATTAAAACCCGATTTTACATATATAACTCTTGGAAAAAAATAAAATGTCATTTTTAACCTTAAAGGGCTTAATTTTTTCATATGAACCACTTTGAAAGAGGAAAAGTGCCTAAAAAAATATTTTTTGCATATATACCTCTTAAAAACTAAAATATAAGACTCAATTTAAAAATTTTAATTATGGCATATATACCCCTTATTAGAATGAAATGCATATTTAAAACAGAATTTTCATGATCCTTTTGTAGTTTGTGGGTTTTTTATACTTTCATGAAGTTTAAGAGGTTTTTTGAGATTTCAATGATTTTATGGACTTTTAGAGTTTTTCTTGTGATATTGTGTACTTTTACCGATTTTCTACAATTTTTCCAAATTTAATGAATTTTGTATTTTTTTTTTTTAACTTTCAAGGGTTTTTCTTAAGTTTCTGAACTTTCATGGGTGGCTTTTTTATATTTCTTTGATATTTTTTGGGAATTTTAGGGTTTTCTATAGTTTGAAATTTTTTTTATTTTTTGCCTCATTTAAAAAGTTTAATTTACTTGCGTATAGCTCTTAAAAATGAAAATACATATTGAACCTCGTAATGTAAAAAATTTGGAAAAAGTAAAGTATTTTTAAAATATATTTAACCTCATATCCTAAAAAATTAAATCGCAAATTCGATTACAAAACCCTGATTTTCACATATATGGCTCTAGAAAATATAAAATTTTATATTTAACCTTACAAGACTTAATTTTTGTATATAAACCCCTTTGAAAGAAAAAAAATTGCCTAACAAAATATTTTTAGCAGATATAGCTCTTGAAAACTGAAATTGAATACTCAACTTCAAAATCTTAATTATCACTTATATACCCCATAAGAGAATGAAATGCATATTTAAAACATAATTTTAACGATCATTTTATAGTTTCTGGGATTTTTTATACTTTCATGTAGTTTAATGGGTTTTTTGAGATTTCAATGATTTTATGGACTTCTAGAGTTTTCTTGTGATATTGTGTATTTTTACCGATTTTCTATAATTTTTTCAAATTTAACTAATTTTGTAAATTTTTTTAACGTTCAAGGGTTTTTCTTAAGTTTTTGAACTTTCAAGGGTGGCTTTTTTATATTTCTTTGATATTTTTTGGGAATTTTATGGTTTTCTATACTTTGAAATTTTTTTTTATTTTTTGCCTCATTTCAAAATTTTTATTTACTAGCGTATACCTCTAAAAAAAATTCAAAGTTGTTTGGAGAACTTAATTTGAAAATGAAAATTCACATTGAACCTTGTAATGTAAAAAATTTGGAAGAAGTAAAGTATTTTAGAAATATGTTTGACCTCATATCCTAAAAAATTAAATCGCAGATTTGATAAAAAAAAACCCCTAATTTTCACATATATGGCTCTTAGAAAAATATTAAAAAATTTTCATAATTTAACCTTACAGGGCTAATATTGCTATACACCCTTTGAAAGAAAACAATTTCCATAAAAAAAATATTTTTAGAAATATAACTCTGGAAACGTAAAATGGAATACTCAACCTCAACATCTTCATTATCGCATATACCCATACGAGAATGAAATGCATTCGAAACATAATTTTAATGTTTTTTTCTAGTTCTAGGATTTTTATTTACTTTCATAAGTATAATTGGTTTTTGAGATTTCAGTGATATATTATTCATATTTTTTACTTTTTTTTTTATGGTGTATAGACGTTTTTTTGTGATGTTTCTTACTTCACGGATTTCTACAATTTTTGCAAAATTTAATGCATTTTGTATTTTTTTTTTTTTAGTTTCATGGGTTTTTTTACATTTTTTGAAACTTTCAAGGGAGCTTTTTTTCGTTATTTTCTTTTTATCTTTTAGGGAATTTAGGTTTTCTATTACCTTCAAAAAATTTTCTATGTGATTTTTTGTCCCCCTATTAGAATTTTCATTTAGTTGCGTATTACCTCTTAAAAAAATTCAAACTTGTATGGAAAACTTACTTCCAAAAAATGTAAAACCATGGTGAACCTCATCACGTAAAAAATTTGGAAGAAGTAAAGTATTTTAAAAAGATATTTAACCAGATAATCTAAAAAAATTAAATCGCTGATTGGATTAAAAAACCCTGATTTTCACATATATGGCTCTTGAAAAAATAATGTATCATTTTTAACCTTAAAAGGCTTCATTTTAGCATATAAACCACTTTGAGAGAGCAAAATTGCCTAAAAAAATGTTTTTCGCACATATACCTCTTAAAAACTAAAATATAAGACTCAATTTCAAAATCTTAATTATGGCATATATACCCCTTATTAAAATGAAATTCATATTTAAAACAGAATTTTGATGATCTTTTTGTAGTTTGTGGCTTTTTTATACTTTCATGAAGTTTAAGGGGTTTTTTGAGATTTCAATGATTTTATGGACTTTTAGAGTTTTCCTTGTGATATTGTGTACTTCTACCGTTTTTCTACAATTTTTCCAAATTTAATGAATTTTGTATTTTTTTTTAACTTTCAAGGGTTTTTATTAAGTTTTTAAACTTTCAAGGGCGGCTTTTTTATATATTTCTTTGATTTTTTTTTGGAATTTTAGGGCTTTCTATAGTTTGAATGTTTTTTTGATTTTTTGCCTCATTTAAAAATTTTAATTTACTTGCGTATACCTCTCAAAAAAAATTTTCAAAGTTGCCTGGAGAACTTAATTTAAAAATGAAAATACATATGGAACCTCGTAATGTAAAAAAATTTGGAAGAAGTAAAGTATTTTAGAAATATATTTAACCTCATATCCTGAAAAATTAAATCGCAAATTCAATAAAAAAAAACCTGATTTTCACATATATGGCTCTAGAAAGTATAAAATTTCATATTTACCCTTACTGGGCTTAATATTACATATAAACCCATTTGAAAGAAAACAATTGCCTAACAAAATATTTTCAGCACATATACCTCTTGAAAACTGAAATTGAATACTCAACTTCAAAATCTTAATTGTCGCATATATACCCCATAAGAGAATGAAAGGCATATTTGAAACATAGTTTTAATGATCGTTTTCTAGTTTTTAGGATTTTTATACTTTCACAAAGTTTAATGGGTTTTTTGAGATTTCAATGATTTTATGGTGTTTTAGAGTTTTTTTTGTGATGTTTTCTGCTTTTACTGATTTTCTACAATTTTTGCAAATTTAATGAATTTTGTATTTTTTTTTTTTTTAGTTTCCTGGGTTTTTTTTTAAGTTTTTAAACTTTCAAGGGAGGTTTTTTCGTATTTTATTTTTATTATTTTATGGAATTTTATGGTTTCCTGTACTTTGAAAATTTTTCTATCATTTTTTGTCCCCTATCAAAATTTTAATTTAATTGCATATACCTCTTAAAAAAATTCAAATTTGTATGGAAAACATACTTCCAAAAAATATAATACCATGGTGAACCTCGTAACGTAAAAAATTTGAAAGAAGTAAAGTATTTTAAAAACATATTTAACCTGATAATCTAAAAAAATTAAATCGCAGATTGGATTAAAAAACCCTGATTTTCAATATATAACTCTTGAAAAAATAAAATTTCATTTTTAACCTTAAAGGGCTTAATTTTTTCATATGAACCACTTTGAAAGAGGAAAAGTGCCTAAAAAAATATTTTTTGCATATATACCTCTTAAAAACTAAAATATAAGACTCAATTTAAAAATTTTAATTATGGCATATATACCCCTTATTAGAATGAAATGCATATTTAAAACAGAATTTTCATGATCCTTTTGTAGTTTGTGGGTTTTTTATACTTTCATGAAGTTTAAGAGGTTTTTTGAGATTTCAATGATTTTATGGACTTTTAGAGTTTTTCTTGTGATATTGTGTACTTTTACCGATTTTCTACAATTTTTCCAAATTTAATGAATTTTGTATTTTTTTTTTTTAACTTTCAAGGGTTTTTCTTAAGTTTCTGAACTTTCATGGGTGGCTTTTTTATATTTCTTTGATATTTTTTGGGAATTTTAGGGTTTTCTATAGTTTGAAATTTTTTTTATTTTTTGCCTCATTTAAAAAGTTTAATTTACTTGCGTATAGCTCTTAAAAATGAAAATACATATTGAACCTCGTAATGTAAAAAATTTGGAAAAAGTAAAGTATTTTTAAAATATATTTAACCTCATATCCTAAAAAATTAAATCGCAAATTCGATTACAAAACCCTGATTTTCACATATATGGCTCTAGAAAATATAAAATTTTATATTTAACCTTACAAGACTTAATTTTTGTATATAAACCCCTTTGAAAGAAAAAAAATTGCCTAACAAAATATTTTTAGCAGATATAGCTCTTGAAAACTGAAATTGAATACTCAACTTCAAAATCTTAATTATCACTTATATACCCCATAAGAGAATGAAATGCATATTTAAAACATAATTTTAACGATCATTTTATAGTTTCTGGGATTTTTTATACTTTCATGTAGTTTAATGGGTTTCTTGAGATTTCAATGATTTTATGGACTTCTAGAGTTTTCTTGTGATATTGTGTACTTTTACCGATTTTCTATAATTTTTTCAAATTAATGAATATTGTATTTTTATTTTTTTTAACTTTCAAGGGTTTTTCTTAAGTTTTTGAACTTTCAAGGGTGGCTTTTTTATATTTCTTTGACTTTTTTGGGAATTTTATGCTTTTCTATAATTTGATTTTTTTTTTGATTTTTTGAATCATTTAAACATTTTAATTTACTTGCGTATACCTCCTCAAAAAAATTTCAAAGTTGCTTGGAGAACTTAATTTAAAAATGAAAATACATATTGAACCTCGTAATGTAAAAAATTTGGAAGAAGTAAAGTATTTTAGAAATATATTTAACCTCATATCCTGGGAAAAATTTAATCACAAATCGATTAAAAAAAACCCTTGATTTTCACATATAAAATTTCCATATTTAACCTTACAGGGTTTAATATTGATTTCTAAACCCCCTTGACAGAAAATAATTGCCTAAAAAAATATTTTTAGGCCAGATATAGACTCTTGAAAACTGAAATGAATACTCAACTTCAAACTCTTACTTATCGCATATCTACCCTATAAGAGAAGAATTGCATATTGAAGTGAAACATAGTTTTGAATGATCGTTTTTAGAGTTTGGATTTTTCTACTTGAAATAGTTTACGGTGTTTTTGAGGTTTCAATGATTTATGGGACCTCTAGGATTTTTTTGGTGTTTTGTGCTTTTACAGATTTTCTACCAATTGATTCAAATGTTAAATCAATTTTGTCTTAATTTTTTTTTAAACTTTCAAGGGTTTTTATTAAGTTGTTGAAAATTCAAAATGTGCGCTTTTTTATATTTCAAGTTTTTGAACGAAAATCAAAACATCAAAAAGCAAAAAGATTGAAAAACCCAAAATGGAGAATAAGAAGAAGAAGAAATAAAAAAACTAATGGAAGAAGAAGAAGAAGAAGAAGAACTAAAAATGAAAAGAAATAGTAGACGAAATGAAAATCAAAAGAAGAACAAGAACGAGAAAAAGAATAAAAAACGAAAGAAAAATTAAAAGATGAAAAGCTAAAAATTGAAAAAAGAAGAAAAATGAGAAGAGCAAAAGAACTAAGGCAAATATTAATATTAAGAAAAGGAAAAAAGAACTGGAAAATTAAAGGATATTAAACTGAAAAATCAATGAAGAACACTAGGCAACTGAAACAATACAATTAAAAGAAGTCAAAGTGAAAATCAAATAAAGAAGAAGATTAAACAAACTAAAACACAGCACAAGATTCGAAAAAGAAGTAAAGATAAAGATTCAAAAAAATAAAAGAACAAAAATAATTATCATAAACTTTCG
The DNA here is from genome assembly GCA_005019695.1 of Trichopus zeylanicus subsp. travancoricus. Taxonomy (NCBI): domain Eukaryota; kingdom Viridiplantae; phylum Streptophyta; class Magnoliopsida; order Dioscoreales; family Dioscoreaceae; genus Trichopus; species Trichopus zeylanicus. The sequence goes on along the minus strand of RXID01017733.1, from coordinate 53,279 downwards.
AACTAAAAATAAATAAGGAAAATAAGGAGAAAAATAAAAAAGATAAAAACAAAAACAAAAATTCAAAAAAAACAACAACAAGAGCCAAAACAATAAAAAAACCAAAACAAAGATTAAGAGAAAAAAAAAGGAAACAAAAACTAAAAAAAGAACAAGATGAGAAGGATCGAAAAATTAGAACATAGCAAAAATAAAAATCAAAAGGACAATAAGAACAAGGAGAAAAGAAGAAAGGAAAATTAAAAGATGAAAATAAATGAAAATAAAAAATAAAAAATAAAAAAATAAAAAAAAATAAAAGACTAAAAAAAACTAAAACAAATGTTAATATTAATAAGAAGAAAAGGAAATGAAAAGTGAAAAGAGGAAAAAGAACTAAAATTGAAAAAGATAATTAAATAACGAAAACAAATATTAAGTAAAAGAAGATTGAAAGAGCCAAAACAAAAACTAAGAAGAAGAAGAAGATCAAAAGAACTAAAACAAAAATTGAAAAGAAGAAGATAATCAACTAAAAATCAAACAAATAAGAAGAAGAAAGTTAATGGAACTAAAACAAAGATTCTTAGCAGAAAAAGAAAAAGAGAGAATTAAAACAAGAGATAAAATTTATAAGAAGAAGAAATGAAAACTAAAGGAAGAACAAGAAGAAAACAAACTAAAAATTAATAGAAGAAGCAGTGGAAGAAATGAAAATCAAAAGAAGAACAAGAACAAGAAAGAAAATTAATAAAAAAAGATTAAAAAGCTAAAAATTAAAAAAGTAGAAAAATAAAATAAAAGAATGAAAATAAAAATATTAAAAAGACTAAAACAAATATTTATATTAAGAAGCAGAAAAAAACTAAAACATTATAAGAAGAAAAAAACTGAAATTTAAATAAATAACCAAAAGAACTACAGATATCGGGCAGAAGAAGATTAAAAGAAAAACATGAACTAAAACATAAAACAGAGAATTAAATAAAAAGAAGAATGTAAAGAAGATAGGAAGAACTAAACCAAGGAACTAGAACAAGAATACAATAACAAAAAGAAGAATAAAGTAAAACATTAAACCGTAAAATAAACGAAGAACATTAAGAAATTGAAACAATACATTTAGAAGGAAATAAATTGAAAATGAAATGAAGGAGAACAAAAAATTAAATGAACTAAACACAAAACAAGATTCAAGAAACAAGAACAAGATGTAGATTTAAAAAACTAAAAGAAAGAAGTAAAAGGATAAAAAGACTAAACATTGGAACTGAAGATTACTAGCAGAAGAATATGAAGAAAAAGAAATAAAAGAACATAAGAACTAAAGCAGAAATTAAGACACAAAAGAACAACAATCAAAGTATAAGAGAATAAAAAGACTAAATAAAAAACAAACATTACAAAGAAGAAGAATCGAAAACAAAAAGAAAAATAAGAAGAAAAAATAAAATGAAAAAAAGAAAAAGAAGTATTAGAAATGAAAATTAAAAGAAGAACAAGACTAGGAAACTAAAAGAGAAAAAACAAGAAGATTGAAAGAACTAACAAAAACAATAATATTAAGGGAGAGAACTAAAAAATTCAAAGCAGAAAAAGAATTTAAATTAAAAAAAGATGTTTAAAAGAGCTAAAACAAAAATGAATACGAGGAAGAACGAAAATCAAAACATCAAAGAGCAAAAAGATTGAAAAACCCAAAATGGAGAATAAGAAGAAGAAGAAATAAAAAACTAATGGAAGAAAAAGAAGAAGAAGAACTAAAAATGAAAAGAAATAGTAGAAGAAATGAAAATCAAAAGAAGAACAAGAACGAGAAAAAGAATAAAAAATGAAAGAAAAATTAGAAGATGAAAAGCTAAAAATTGCAAAAAGAAGAAAAATGAGAAGAGCAAAAGAACTAAGACAAATATTAATATTAAGAAAAGGAAAAAAGAACTGGAAAATTAAAGGATATTAAACTGAAAAATCAATGAAGAACACTAGGCAACTGAAACAATACAATTAAAAGAAGTCAAAGTGAAAATCAAATAAGGAAGAAGATTAAACAAACTAAAACACAGAACAAGATTCGAAAAAGAAGTAAAGATATAGATTCAAAAAAATAAAAGAACAAAAATAATTATAATAAACTTTCGAACTAAAAATAAATAAGGAAAATAAGGAGAAAAATAAAAAAGATAAAATCAAAAACAAAAATTCAAAAAAAACAACAACAACAACCGAAACAATAAAAAAAAACAAAAACAAAGATTAAGAGAAAAAAAAAAGGAAACAAAAACTAAAAAAAAACAAGATGAGAAGGATCGAAAAATTAGAACATAGCAAAAATAAAAATCAAAAGGACAATAAGAACAAGGAAAAAAGAAGAAAGGAAAATTAAAAGATGAAAATAAATGAAAATAAAAAATAAAAAAATAAAAAAAAATAAAAGAAGATTGAAAGAGCCAAAACAAAAACTAAGAAGAAGAAGAAGATCAAAAGAACTAAAACAAAAATTAAAAAGAAGAAGATAATCAACTAAAAATCAAACAAATAAGAAGAAGAAAGTTAATGGAACTAAAACAAAGATTCTTAGCAGAAAAAGAAAAAGAGAGAATTAAAACAAGAGATAAAATTTATAAGAAGAAGAAATGAAAACTAAAGGAAGAACAAGAAGAAAACAAACTGAAAATTAATAGAAGAAGCAGTGGAAGAAATGAAAATCAAAAGAAGAACAAGAACAAGAAAGAAAATTAATAAAAAAAAGATTAAAAAGCTAAAAATTAAAAAAGTAGAAAAATAAAATAAAAGAATGAAAATAAAAATATTAAAAAGACTAAAACAAATATTTATATTAAGAAGCAGAAAAAAACTAAAACATTATAAGAAGAAAAAAACTGAAATTTAAATAAATAATCAAAAGAACTACAAATATCGGGCAGAAGAAGATTAAAAGAATAACACAAAAACTAAGGAGAAGAAAAAGAAGTTTAAAAGAATTAAAATTAACATTAAAAAGAATGAGATAAACTAACAAATCAAAAGAACAAAAATAAGATGGTTAAAAGAACTAAAACAATGATCCTTAACAAAAAAAGAAGAAGAGAATGTCACAAACAAGAGATGAAATTTATAAAAAGGTAAACATGATAAATAAGAACATAATTCGAAGAAAATTAAAATATTAAGAAGAAGAAAATGCAGAAACTCAAACATAAAAAACTTGAACTAAACTAAAAAAATTCAATTATTAGAAAAAGATGAACTAAAACATAAAATGGAGAATTAAGGAAAAAGAAGAATAAAAAGAAGATTAGAAGAACTAAACCAAGGAACTAGAACAAGATTACAATAAAAAAAGAGGAATAAACTAAAACATTAAACCGAAAAATAAATGAAGAACATTAAGAAATTGAAACAATACAATTAGAAAAAAATAAATTGAAAATCAAATGAAGAAAAAAAATTAAACGAACTAAAACACAAAACAAGATTCAAGAACAAGATGTAGATTTAAAAAACTAAATAACAAGTAAAAGAAGACAAAAAAACTAAACATTCAAACTGAAAATTACTAGAAGACGAATAAGAAGAAAAAGAAATAAAAGAACATAAGAACTAAAGCAAAAATTAAGACACAAAAGAACAACAATCAAAGTATAGGAAAATAAAAGGACTAAAGAAAAAACAAACATTAAAAAGCGGAAGAATCGAAAGCTAAAAGCAAAACAAGAAGAAAAAAATAAAAAGAAAAAGAAAAGAAGTATTAGAAATAAAAACAAAAAGAAGAACCAGACTAAGAGGAAGAGAAAGACAAGAAAAATTAAAAGATGAAAAAACTGAAAAATAAAACCGAAAAAGAAAAAAAATAAAACAAGAAAAACAAGAATATCAAAATAAGTTTAAAAAACCAAAACAAAGAATAAGAATAAGAAGAACAAGAAATGAAAACGAATGGAAAAACAACAAAAAATAGAATTGAAAAATAAAAAAAAAGCAAAAAAGACAACTAAATGAAGAATAAGAACATGAAGAAAAAAGAAAAAAGAAAGAAAAATTAAAAATGAAGAAGAAAAGAAAACTAAAAGGACAAAAATAAGAAGATTGAAAGAATTAAAACAAACAATAATATTAAGTGAAAGAACTAAAAAATTAAAAGCATAAAATGAATTGAAATTAAAAAAACACGATTAAAAGAGTTAAAACAAAAATTAAGGCGAAGAAGAACAAAAATCAAAACATAAAAGAGCAAAACTATTGAAAAACCCAAAATGAAGGATAAGAAGAAGAAGAAACAAAAAACTAATGGAAGAACAAGAAGAAAGATAACTAAAAATTAAAAGAAATAGTAGAAGAAATGAAAATCAAAAGAAGAACAAGAACAATAAAAAGAATAAAAAAAGCAAGAAAAATTAAAAGATGAAAAGCTAAAAGTTAAAAAAAGAAGGAAATTGAGATCAATAAAAGAACTAAGACAAATATTAATATTAAGAAAATAAAAAAAACTGAAAAATTAAAGGATATTAAATTGAAAAATTAATGAAGAACACTAGGAAACTGAAACGATACAATTAAAAAAATCAAACTAAAAATCAAATAAAGAAGAAGATTAAACAAACTAAAACACAGAACAAGATTCGAAAAAGAAGTAAAGATATAGATTCAAAAAACTAAAACAAAAGGAAAATAATAATAATAAACTTTCAAACTAAAAATAAATAAGGAAAATAAGGAGAAAAATAAAAAAGATAAAATCAAAAACCTAAATTAAAGAAAAGAACAACAAGAACCAAAGCATTAAAAAAACAGAAACAAAAATTAAGAGAAAAAAATGAAGAAATAAAAACTAAAAAAACAATAAGATGAAAAGGAACAGAAAGTAAAAAATAGCAAAAATAAAAATCAAAAGGACAATAAGAACGAGAAAAAAGGAAGAAAAGAAAATTAAAAGATGAAAATAAAAGAAAATAAAAAAGAATGAAAGAAAAATAAAAGAAGAAAATCAAAAAGATTAAAAAACTAAAACAAATATTAATATTAAGAAGAAGAAAAGGAAATGAAAAGTGAAAAGAGGAAAAAGAACTAAAATTAAAAAATAGAATTAAATAACAAAAACAAATATTAAGGAAAAGAAGATTAAAAGAGCCAAAACAAAAACTAAGAAGAAGAAGAAGATCAAAAGAACTAAAACTAAAATTAAAAAGAAAAGGATAATCAACTAAAAATCAAAAGAAGAAGAAGAAGAAAGTTAAAAGAACAAAAATAAAGATTCTTAGCAGAAAAAGAAGAAGGGAGAATTAAAACAAGAGATAAAATTTATAAGAAGAAGAAATAAAAACCGAAGGAAGAACGAGAAGAAAACAAACTAAAAATTAAAAGAAGAAATAGTGGAAGAAATAAAAATCAAAAGAAGAACAAGAACAAAAAAAGAAAAGATAAAAAACTAAAAATTAAAAAAGTAGAAGAATAAAATAAAAGAATAAAAATAAGAATATCAAAAAGACTAAAACTAATATTTATATTAAGAAGGAGAAAAAAATTGAAAAATTATACGAAGGAAAAAACTGAAATTCAAATAAATAATCAAAAGAACTACAAATATTAGGCAGAAGAAGATTAAAAGAACAACACAAAAACTAAGGAGAAGAAAAAGAAGATTAAAAGTATTAAGATTAAGATTAAAAAGAAGAAGATAAATTAAAAATCAAAAGAACAAAAATAAGATGGTTGAAAGAACTAAAACAAAGATTCCCAACAAAAAAAGAAGAGAAAATAAAAAACAAGAGACGAAATTTATAAAAAGTAAACATGATAAATAAGAACATAATTCGAAGAAAATTAAAAAATTAAGAAGAAGAAAATGCAAAAACTCAAACATAAAAAACTTGAACTAAACTAAAAAAATTAAATTATTAGAAAAAGATGAACTAAAACTTAAAGCGAAGAATTAAAGAAAAAGAAGAATAAAAAGAAGATTAGAAGAAACAAACCAAGGAACTAGAACAAGAATACAATAAAAAAAGAAGAATAAACTAAAACATTAAACCGAAAAATAAATGAAGAACATTAAGAAATGGAAACAATACAATTAGAGGAAAATAAATTGAAAATCAAATGAAGAAGAAAAGAAAATTAAATGAACTAAAACACAGAACAAGATTCAGAAAAATAAGAACAAGAGTATATTTTAAAAATAAAATAAGGAAGTAAAACAAGATTAAAAAAAACTAAGCATTCAAACTGAAAATTACTAGAAGAACAATAAGAAGAAAAAGAAATAAATGAACACAAGAACTAAAGCAGAAATTAAGACACAAAAGAACAACAATCAAAGTATAAAAGGAAAAAAAAAGACTAAAGAAAAAACAAACATTAAAAAGAAGAAGAATCGAAAACTAAGAGAAAAACAAGAAAAGAAAAAGAAAAAGAAGTATTAAAAATGAAAATTAAAAGAAGAACAAGACTAAGAGGACAAAAAAGACAAGAAAAATTAAAAGATGAAAAAAACTGAAAATTAAAACAGAAAAAGGAAAAAAAACTAAAACAAGAAAAACAAGAATATCAAAAAAATAAATAAATAAACCAAATAGAGAATAAGCATAACAAGAACAAGAAATGAAAACTAACGGAACAACAACAAAAAATAGAATTGAAAATTTAAAAAAAGCAGAAATGACAATTAAAAGAAGAATAAGAACGTGAAGGAAAAAAAAAGAAAGAAAAATTAAAAACGAAGAAGAAAAGAAAACTAAAATAACAAAAAACAAGAAAACTCAAAGAACTAAAACAAACAATAATATTAAGCCGAAGAACAAAAAAATTAAAAGCGGAAAAAGAATTGGAATTGAAAAAAGATGATTAAAAGAGCTAAAACAAAAATTAAGACGAAGAAGAACAAAAATCAAAACATAAAAGAGCAAAAATATTGAAAAACCCAAAAATGAAGAGTAAGAAGAAGAAGAAATAAAAAAAAACTAATGGAAGAACAGGAAGAAAAAGAACTAAAAATTAAAAGAAATAGTAGAAGAAATGAAAACCAAAAGAAGAACAAGAACAAGAAAAGGAAAAAAAAAGAAAGAAAAATTAAAAGATGAAAAGCTAAAAATTAATAAAAGAACTAAGACAAACATTAATATTAATAAAAGGAAAAAAGAACTGAAAAATTAAAGGATATTAAACTGAAAAATCAATGAAGAACACTAGGCAACTGAAATAATACAATTAAAAGAAGTCAAACTGAAAATCAAATAAAGAAGAAGATTAAACAAACTAAAACACAGAACAAGATTCGAAAAAGAAGTAAAGATATAAATTAAAAAAAATAAAAGAAAAAAATAATAATAATAAACTTTCGAGCTAAAAATGAATAAGGAAAATAAGGAGAAAAATAAAAAAGATAAAATCAAAAACAAAAATTAAAAAAAAGAACAACAAGAACCAAAACAATAAAAAAAAACCAAAACAAAGATTAAGAGAAAAAAAAGAAGAAATAGAAACTAAAAAAAGAACAAGATGAAAAGGAACGGAAAATTAAAAAATAGCAAAAATCAAAAATCAAAAGGACAATAAGAACAAGAAAAAAAGAAGAAAGGAAAATTAAAAGATAAAAAAATGAAAATAAAAAAGGATAAAAGAAAAAAAAAAGAAGAAAAACAAAAAGATTAAAAAAACTAAAACAAATTTTAATATGAAGAAGAAGAAAAGGAAATGAAAAGTGAAAAGAGGAAAAAGAACTAAAATTAAAAAAGATAATTAAATAACGAAAACAAATATTAAGCAAAAGAAGATTAAAAAGCCAAAACAAAAACTAAGAAGAAGAAGAAGAACAAAATAACTAAAATAAAAATTAAAAAGGAAAAGATACTCAACTAAAAATCAAACGAATAAGAAGAGGAAAGTTAAAAGAACTAAAATAAAGATTCTTAGCAGAAAAAGAAAAAGAGAATTAAAACAAGAGATAAAATTTATAAAAATAAGAAATGAAAACCATAGGCAGAACTAGAAGAAAACAAACTGAAAATTAAAAGAAGTCGTGGGAGAAATGAAAATCGAAAGAAGAACAAGAAAAAGAAAAAAAATAATAAATAAATAAAAGATAAAAAACACAAAATTAAAAAAGTAGAAGAATAAAAATGAAAATATTAAAAGACTAAAACAAATATTTATATTAAGAAGGAGAAAAAACTGAAAAATTATAAGAAAAAAAACTGAAATTTAAATAAATAATCAAAAGAACTACAAATATTAGGCAGAAGAAGATTAAAAGAATAACACAAAAACTAAGGAGAAGAGAAAGAAGATTAAAAGAATTAAAATTAAGATTAAAAAGAATAAGATAAACTAACAAATCCAAAGAACAAAAATAAGATGGTTAAAAGAACTAAAACAAAGATCCCTAACAGAAAAAAGAAGAAGAGAACGTAAAAAACAAGAGATGAAATTTATAAAAAGGTAAACATGATAAATAAGAACATAATTCAAAGAAATTAAAAAATTAAGAAGAAGAAAATGCAGAAACTCAAACATAAAAAACTTGAACTAAATAACAAGTAAAAAAAGATAAAAAAAACTAAACATTCGAACTAAAAATTACTAGAAGAAGAATAAGAAGAAAAAAGAAATAAAAGAACATAAGAACTAAGGCAGAAATTAAGACACAAAAGAGCAACAATCAAAGTATAAAAAAATAAAAAGACTAAAGAAAAAACAAACATTAAAAAGCAGAAGAATTGAAAGCTAAAAGCAAAACAAGAAGAAAAAAATAAAAATAAAAAAGAAGTATTAGAAATGAAAATTAAAAGAAGAACAAGATTAAGAGGAAAAAAAAAGACAAGATAAATTAAAAGATGAAAAAAACTAAAAATTGAAACAGAAAAAAGAAAACAAACTAAAACAAGAAAAACAAGAATATCAAAAAATAGAAATAAAAAAAACCAAAACAAAGAATAAGAATAAGAAGAACAAGAAATGAAACTAATGGAAGAACAACAAAAAAAGGAATTGAAAATTAGAAAAAAGCAGAAATCACAATTAAAAGAAGAATAAGAACATGAAGAAAAAAGAAAAAATGAAGAAAAATTAAAAATGAAGAAGAAAAGAAAACTAAAAGAACAAAAACAAGAAGATTAAAAGAACTAAAACAAACAATAATATTGATAATCTTAAAAAGTTTTGAGCAAAAAACTGGTCTCCTCCTTGGAGAAGAATGCCCCTTATATAATGAATACAAGCTGAAGTTTAGGTACAATTAGCATATTCTAAATAAGGCATATCCTAAATAAGAAAAATATAGAGAATTTACAATCATAATTACGGGTATAAAATCAACCATAGAATCTGCTAACTTTGGTATAAAATCAGCCATAAAATCTACTAATTTTGGTATAAAATCAGCCATAGAATCTGCTAACTTTGAATAACTGGCTAATTCCTTTGACATCCCCCCTCAAATTGATGCTGGTAAGTCAACAAGCATCAATTTGCTAACAAGAAAGTTATGTCGCTATCATGTCATTGGTTTGGTGAAAATATCCGCAATCTGTAGAGTAGTGGAGATATGTGGGAGAGTGATAACTTGGCGATCATAGGCCTCCCGGATAGAGTGACAGTCAACCTCTATGTGCTTTGTGCGTTCATGGTAGACAGGATTGGCTGCAATTTGGATGGCACTAGTGTTGTCAGCATGTAAGGGAGTAGGTTGATCTTAGGTGAAACCAAGCTCTGTTAAAAGACCACGTAACCAAATGATCTCTGAGCATGCAATAGACATGGCACGATATTCCGCCTCAGTGGATGATTTGGAGACCGAGTCTTACTTCTTGCATTTCCAAGAGATAAGAGCATCACCAAGAAACATACACCATCCTGTAGTTGATTTTCTTGTGTCCGGACAACCAGCCCAATCTGCATCACTATAGGCTTGTATTTTGAGGGAAGAACCAGTAGGGAAGAATAAACCACGACTTTGTGTGCCCAGGATATATCTGATGATGCGGCGGACTGCAGATAGGTGGAGATGCTGAGGGGTTTGCATGAACTTGCTGACAATATGGACAGCATAAGAGATGTCTGGGCGGCTGATAGTTAGATAGATAAGACTTTCAACCAGCTTGCGATATCAAGTGAGATCCTCAAGAAGTTCCCATTTACCCCGTCGATATTTTACATTAATTTCCATTGGGGTGTCAACAGAATTAGTGTTTGTGAGTCCTGCTAGCTGAACCAAATCCATAATATACTTGTGTTGATTCAAGAAGATACCTTGAGGCTGATGATGCACCTCTAACCCCAAAAAATAGGTGAGTGGGCCGAGATCTTTCATGTGGAAAGTAGAGTGCAACAAATTCTGAAGTTTAGATATAGCCTCCATATCAGAACCGGTGATGACAATGTCATCCACATAAACAAGAAGAACAACTATGCCCTTGGATGTCCGTTGGAGAAAAAGTGAGGAGTCATATTGGCTTTGTGTAAATGAAAAACTAAGGAGGGTTGATCAAAAATTTTCAAACCATACTCGTGGTGCCTGCTTCAATCCATACAAAGAGCGTTTTAGTTTGCAAACATCATTAGGGGAAGAAGTAGGCATACCGTAGGGAAGTTTCATGTAAACTTCCTCCTTGAGATCACCATGCAAGAAAGCATTCTTTACATCCATTTGATGTAAAGACCATGATTGTGATGCTGCTAGGGCGAGTATTGTTCGTACAGTAGTCATTTTGGCTACTGGTGCGAAGGTCTCTTCATAATTTAGGCCATACTCTTGCTTGTTGCCAAGAACCACCAATCTAGCCTTGTAACGTTCTATGGATCCATCAGAATGGAGCTTGATAGAAAACACTAACTTACTACCAAGAGGTTTCACAGATGGTGGACACGGACAATATCCCATGTTTGGTTTTCTTCAAGTGCAAGAAGTTCTGTTTTAATAGCTCTCCGCCAATATTCATGCTCCATAGCCTGCTTATAGGATGATGGAATAGGAATAGAGCACAAGGTGGCTATTGTCACACCGGCGAATTTCTACCCTGAAATTTTGCCCGTGATGGCGCCAAGGTTCGCCCACCTCAGCCCGCCAAACTCGCACAAGCCCACAAGAGTATAGAGGAGAAGAGAAGTACAGCAATCTTGCAACCCTTTTATTGCTCACATAAAAGGAAATACAACTCTTAACACGGAGTGACACTACAAGTCTCTCTACCTGTGTGTTTCCAACTCAATAGACCCCCTAGTCTATTTATAGTACACGTTTGGCTGTGAGCAACTGCTGGAGATCATGGAGAACATGCTCCACAATATTCTCCCTGCAGTTTCAACCGCTGCCTTGCAGTTCCTCAACTGCTTCCTGCAGTTTCGACTGCTGTCCAGCAGTTCAGCAACTGCCTCCTGCAGTTCCACTGCTGTCCAGCAGTTCAGCAACTGCCTCCTGCAGTTCCACTGCTGCCCTGCAGTTCAGCAACTGCTTCTTTCAGTTCAACTGCTGCCCAGCAGTTCAGCAACTGCTTCCTGCAGTTCAACTGCTGCCCTGCAGTCCAACTGCTGCCCAGCAGTTCAGCAACTGCTTCCTGCAGTTCAACTGCTGCCCTGCAGCAACTGCTTCCTGCAGTTCAACTGCAGTTCAACTTTCTGCAGCTCCCTTTAGCCATCTTGACCTGCTGCTCGGTCTGCAGGATGGTTTTGGGCTGTTTGGGTCTCCATCCAAACATGTCGTGACCGTCACTTGCTGCTATGTGTGCTGCCCGCGCACACATATGTTCGAGGCAGTCCGTCGCCTCGTTTGATCATGCGTTCCCACACATGATGTTCCTCGTAGTGGCACCGACCACCACAGCTGGTTGTTCGCTCGTATGTGTGCTGCCCATGCACATATACGTTGGAGGCACTCCCTTGCCTCTGAGATCATGAGATCCGTTACATGATCTCGTTGTGGTGGCACCTACCACTCACAACGGGTGTGACAAACCTCCCCCACCAAGAGAGTCCGACGTCCTCGTCGGAGTAGAGTCCATGTATTCCTTAATTTGTTTCTCAAATTGCCATAGTGTAGAGTCCCGCTCCCACGTAGCATCGGCCTCGCTGCCGCCTTTCCACTTCACAAGAAAATCAGTCCGTCGATTCTTCTTGCTTTGCCCCATAGTCCGGTGTGCAAGGATCTTCTCGACCTCCTTGTCGAACTGCTTCCGAACTACCGGTGGAGCTCTCTTTACTTGCTGTCTATCTCCAAGCAAGTCCCTGTTGAAAGGTTTGAGAAAACTTACATGGAATGTTGGGTGTACCTTCAGCCTGTCGGGTAGCTTCAACCGGTAAGCAACCTGCCCGACTCTCTTCATCACCTCGAAGGGGCCGTCATATCTTGGTACCAACCCTCGATGTACGGTTTTACTGCTGATTTTCTTCCATATCTGTGGAGTGAGCTTCAGCAGCACCATATCTCCAACCTGGAATTCCAATGAACGCCTTCGTTCATCCGCATGCCTCTTCATGCGTTTTGCTGCCTTGCGCAAGCTGTCTCGAGCTTGTTCTATCAGCTCCTCCTTCTCCTTGGCGAAGCGATATGCAGCAGGGCACTTACCTTGGTCCGTCGATTGAGCCAACTCGAGAGGAGTGAGAGGCTGCTGTCCCATGACAAGCTCTGCAGGACTCATTCCTGTAGCCGACGACCTGTGGATGTTATAACAAAATTGGGCTGTGTCCAACAGCTCCAACCAATTTTGCTGGCTGGCCGTCACATAATGCCTTAAGTATTCCTCCACCAAGGCATTGATGCGCTCCGTTTGGCCATCCGTCTGCGGGTGATTAGCCGTAGAGAACTTCAACTCTGAACCCATCGAGTTGAAGAGTGCTGTCCAGAACCTGCCCGTGAATCGAGCATCTCGATCACTCACGATGTCTTTCGGGACACCGAAGTGCTTCACCACATTCTTGAAGAACAGCCCAGCTGCTACCTCTGCTGGACATGCGTGTGGTGTTGGTATGAACACCGCATACTTCGAGAGTCGATCGACGACGACCAGCACTGAGCTCATCCCATCTACTTTGGGAAAGCCCGAAACAAAGTCCATGGAAATGGACTGCCACGGCTTCTCCGGAATAGGCAGGGGTTGCAGCAGCCCTGCCTGTTTCTTCCTCTCCGTCTTGTCAAGCTGGCACACAAGACAAGTCTTGACGTACATCTCGACGTCTTCCCCCATTTTTGGCCAATAATATGACCTGGACAAGAGTGCCATCATCCTTTGCCCTCCAGGATGTCCTGCCCATTGAGGATCGTGAGTCTCTCGCAGCAGCTCACGCCTCAGCCCTCCCGCCTTTGGGATGTACAACCTGTTGCCTCTAGCATACAACAAGTTATCTTCAAGCCAATAACGCTTAATTACCCCTTCACGTACCTCTCCCCTGAGTTGGACGTATTCTGGGTCCGCGTCGGCTTGTTCTTTAACCCTCTCTAGCAGGGTTGACTGCACTGTGGATAGCGCAGTTACGTAGCATCGCACTTCCTTTCTGCTCAGTGCATCCGCTACTTGGTTCTGTCGTCCCGGCTTGTGCTCCCACATGAAATCAAACTCAGCCAAGAACTCCTGCCACCGAGCTTGTTTGGGGGTCAATTTCTTTTGGGTTTTGAAGTAGGTGTTTGCAACATTATCCGTTACAACCCTAAACTTCGTTCCCAAGAGATAATGCCTCCAGGTGTCCAAGCAGTGCACCACTGCTGTCATTTCCTTTTCATGTGTGGTGTAGCGTTGCTCCGCATCCTTAAGCTTGCGGCTTTCAAACGCCACTGGGTGTCCTTCCTGAACAAGGACTCCCCCAAGAGCACGATCTGAGGCATCCGTATGTACCTCGAATGGAAGCTCGAAGTCAGGCAATCGTAGCACCGGTTCTGTTGACACTGCTGCCTTCAGCTGGTCAAACGCCGCTTGGCATGAGTCCGTCCATGCCCATTTTCGATCCTTCCTCAGCAAGTCAGTCAGGGGATTCACTTTCTTTGAATAACCCTGAATGAATCTTCTATAGTAGTTAGCCAAACCGAGGAAAGAACGAAGATCCGATACCTTTGTTGGGGCCGCCCAATCGATGATTGCCCGAATCTTCCTCTCATCCATTTGTATCTGTCCCTTGCTCACCCTGTGCCCAAGGAACCTGATTTCCTTTCGACAGAACTCACACTTCTCCTTCTTGACGAAGAGCTTGTATTCTCTAAGCCGAGAGAATACCTTTCTGAGGTGGTCGACGTGGTCCGCCAACGTCTCCGAGTAGATGACAATGTCATCCAAGTACACCACCACAAATCGATCCAAGAACTCATACAATACTTCATTCATCAAGTTACAAAAGGTTGCTGGAGCATTTGTCAATCCAAAAGGCATGACTAGAAACTCAAATGAGCCATACCTCGTGACACATGTCATTTTTGACTCATCTCCCTCAGCAATCCGGACTTGCCAATACCCTGATCGCAAGTCCAACTTGGTAAAGTATGTTGCCTTGGCCAATCGATCAAACAAGTCACCTGCATTTGGCACTGGGTACTTGTTCTTGATGGTCACCTTGTTTAGTGCCCGATAGTCCACGCACATCCGAAGTGAACCATCTTGTTTCCGCTGAAACAACACCGGGGCACCATACGGGGCTTTCGACGGTTGGATCAGTCCCGTCTCCAACAGTTCATTGAGCTGCTTCCTCAGCTCCAGAAGCTCCGCATTCGCCAATCGATAAGGGGCCTGAGCAGGAGGCTTCGCACCTGGCTCCAGCTCGATCTTGTGGTCAACTGCCCTCCGAGGGGGAAGTTCATTGGGCAGTTTTGGTGGCATCACGTCCGCGTAATCCACCAGGATAGTTGCAACAACATCAGGTACCTCCACGACCTGATCCGGTTGTATCTCGATCAGTGCTGCAACATATGTGGTCTCGCCCCTCTTGAGACCAGCTTTCAGCTGTTGGGGAGACTGCATACCCGCTGCTGCAGTTTTCCCTCCATACGCTGCATGTATAAAGCATGGTGATTCCTCCGCAGAAATCAGCATACCTGATAGGTGAGGCGCCAAGCTAGCCTTAGCTTGGACAAAGAAGTCTATCCCCAGGATAAACTCAAACTCATCGAGCGCCGAGACTGTCACACTGATCTCTCCCTCCCAAGCTCCAACTTTGAGGGTTGCGCTGGCCATTCCATGAATCGGAGTTGGCCCAGAGTTTACCGCCTTCACTTTCCATGAACTTGGTTGCACCTGCAAACCAAATTCACTTACCAATTTATGAGAGAAGAAGTTGCTGGTCGCTCCTGTGTCCAACATAGCCAAAACAGGCCTCCCATTTAGTAGTACCGATGCATACATCAACCCTTTGCAAGGCGGCTGCCTTTCTGCCGTCATTGAGTTGAGTAGCTGCAATGGATTCATGCGTGGTGTGGCCGCACCACGTCCTTCGTCCTCAGATTCCCTGAGAGTTAGAGCAGATAGCTTTTCCCTCCTTGGACACTCCCTTGCCCGATGAGGACCATTGCATATAAAACAGCCCTGCTCTCTGTTGGTGGGCTGCAGTTTTGACTGGCTTGGTTCCGCAACCTTCTTGCCCTTTCCCTCGGGCTTCTTGCCATCCTTATGTGCACGCCCCATCTTCCTTCCTTCCATGGCCGTTTTGGTGGATGCCGTCAGCTTGAAATCCACCAAACCTTCCGCAGAAGCAATGGCCGAAGAAAGATCCTTCACTCCTTGCCGTCGGAGTTCAGCTTGAGCCCACTGCTGCAAGCCAAAAAGAAAGTTGTACAACTTGTCCTCCTCGGACATGTTGTTGATGTCGAGCATGAGGGAGCTGAATTCCCTCACATACTCCCTTATGGTCCCCGAATGACGCAGCTTCTTCAGGGATTCCCGCGCAATCCACCCAGTGTTGCACGGAAGGAACTGCTCCTTTAGTTCCTTCTTGAGGATCTCCCAATCCTCCAGTTGAGCTCTCCCAGCTTGAGCATTCTCCGATGCTCTAGTACGCCACCATAATTTGGCATCTCCACTCAAGTACATGCTGGTGATGGTGACTTTCTCCCGTTCCGGAATGTGAGCAGCCTTGAAGTACTGCTCCATATCCCATAAGAAGTTCTCCAACTCCTTTGCATTCCTGCAGCCATTAAAGGAATGGGGCTCCGGAACTCTTACCTTTGAAGGAGCTCCGCCTTCAGCAATGGAGTTAGCCACCGCTCTCTTCACCACCATCAAGTCCTGCTCCAAGGACTTTAGACTTGATCTCATGGAGTCCATGATCGCAGCATACCTTTCCTCCGCATCTTTCACCTCACTCGCAAGGGCCTCCTTGAGAGCAGCATTCTGGCTCTCTTGCCAAGCCAACCGCGCCCATATGCCGCCCGCATCTTCGGTTGGAGGATTTCCCAGCATCTCCTCGATGCGAATCAACCGATCCCGAAGCTCTACTTGCGTCACCATGGCTTTGGCTTTCGCTGAACCGGTTTCTCACCAAACCGGGCTCTGATACCACTTGTCACACCGGCGAATTTCTACCCTGAAATTTTGCCCGTGATGGCGTCAAGGTTCGCCCACCTCAACCCGCCAAACTCGCACAAGCCCACAAGAGTATAGAGGAGAAGAGAAGTACAGCAATCTTGCAACCCTTTTATTGCTCACATAAAAGGAAATACAACTCTTAACACGGAGTGACACTACAAGTCTCTCTACCTGTGTGTTCCAACTCAATAGACCCCCTAGTCTATTTATAGTACACGTTTGGCTGTGAGCAACTGCTGGAGATCATGGAGAACATGCTCCACAATATTCTCCCTGCAGTTTCAACCGCTGCCTTGCAGTTCCTCAACTGCTTCCTGCAGTTTCGACTGCTGTCCAGCAGTTCAGCAACTGCCTCCTGCAGTTCCACTGCTGTCCAGCAGTTCAGCAACTGCCTCCTGCAGTTCCACTGCTGCTGCAACTGCTGCCCAGCAGTTCAGCAACTGCTTCCTGCAGTCCAACTGCTGCCCAGCAGTTCAGCAACTGCTTCCTGCAGTTCAACTGCTGCCCTGCAGTTCAACTGCAGCTTTCTGCAGCTCCCTTTAGCCATCTTGACCTGCTGCTCGGTCTGCAGGATGGTTTTGGGCTGTTTGGGTCTCCATCCAAACATGTCGTGACCGTCACTTGCTGCTATGTGTGCTGCCCGCGCACACATATGTTCGAGGCAGTCCGTCGCCTCGTTTGATCATGCGTTCCCACACATGATGTTCCTCGTAGTGGCACCGACCACCACAGCTGGTTGTTCGCTCGTATGTGTGCTGCCCATGCACATATACGTTGGAGGCACTCCCTTGCCTCTGAGATCATGAGATCCGTTACATGATCTCGTTGTGGTGGCACCTACCACTCACAACGGGTGTGACAGCTATCAAGGATAAAGGAGAGGTGAAACCATACCTATCTGGTGGTTTACGAACTCGAGTACTTTGTCTGAGAGGTGCTGGTGCAGTTGTTGGAACAGGATCAACATTAAGGGAATGAGCTAGAGGGGGCCCGAGAGGTGCTGGAATCTTACGTCGTTGGTAGACTATGAGAGGCTTTGAAGGCATGGAATCTTCAGAATAGTTAGTAAACATTGGCAAAACAGAGAATGAAGGAGAAAGGTCATCCTTGTGTGTGGAAAAAAAATACTGATTTTCAAAAAAAATCACATTTCGAGAAACCCGAATACGTCGTAGGTTGGGATCATAACAAAGAAAACCTTTTTCGTGCACCGAATAGCCTAGAAAAGCACATTGAACAGCTTGAGCTGTTAGTTTTGTCCGTTCGTGTGTAGGAAGATGAACATAACACACACAATCAAAGATACGAAGATTAGAGTAATTTGGGGTATGACCAAATAACCGAAAGAAAGGGAAAACATGGTTCAAGGAAGGAGAAGGTAACCTATTGATGAGATAGACAGCAGTTGAGAGAGCTTCACACCAAAAACGAGAGGGTACAAATGACTCTAATAGGAGGGTGCGAACAACATCTAGAAGGTGTCGGTTCTTTCTTTCAGCCACCCCATTCTGTTGAGGGGCTGAAGGACAAGACCTTTGAGAAATTATACCATTGGTTTGTAAAAATTTTTGAAATAAATGAGACATGTATTCTCCCCCATTATCAGACCGAAGAATTTTGATACTAACAAAAAATTGGGTCTGAATATATGCATGAAAAAGCTTAAAGACAGAAAACAATTCATCTTTAGAATGCAGAAAATAAATCCATATGAAGCGACTATAGTCATCAATAAAAGTGACAAAATACTTGTAATTAGCATGGGAAGTAACTGGCGTCATTCCCCACACATCACTATGTATCAAATCAAAAGGCTGGACTACTTTAGGTGTGTGAGTGGGAAATGGCAGAACTTTACTTTTTCCAAGCCTACAAGAATTGCAATCAAATTGAACAGTACTAAGAGATGGTGACCCTTTATTGCCAAGTAAACCAGAATTTAGCAAAGCATAAAGCACATTAGAGTTTGGATGTCCAAGGCGTTTATGTCATACTCGGTAATCAACATAAGTAGAATTACAAGTGATAACAGGTGAAGAGGAACATGAAGAATAGGAAACTGAAGAGGAAAAAGACGTCCAATTTTAGGCCCCCTTGCGATCATCTTCCCCGATTGCTGATCTTGCACCACACAACCAGATTTAGAAAATTCCACTTTACAATTATTTTCAACTAATTGTCCAACAGAAACAATATTAGTGGTAAGGTTTGGAGAGACAGACATTGGTTATGGATGAAGAAACATCACCAGTGGCAGTGATAGGCAAGGAGTTGCCATCAGCTGTATAAATCTTGAGATTTCCAAAATATTTATTTACATTGGTGAGGAATTTAACATTATTTGTCGTGTGATAGGAAGCCCCAGAATCAAAGTACCACGGTGAAGGTTTAGAGAAAGGTTTACCTGAGAGTCCTAATGCGGAAAATGTAGAAATGATCATTTGCTGAATCATTTCAGGTGTCACAGATTGAACAGGAGCAGGAGCACTTTGTGTCAGATGAGCTGTATCCTCAGAACTACCAGCATTAGAAGAACCAACTGAGACAGTATATGCCGTTCCAGATCTCTTGGGAGGTCGAATAGGACATTCCTTGATGATATGTCCATCCTTTTTGCAATAGTTGCAGAATTTTTTTGAACAACTTGAAGCATAATGGCCAAATTCTTTGCAGCAATAACACTGAATAGTACTCATGTCCTTACCTTTTGACTTGTCTTGGGCTACATAAGCCATAGGAATAGGAGTGGATTTAATTTGTTCCATGGTGACTTGAGTGAGAAGTCGTTGTTCCTCGCGAAATAAATCATTGAGACACGCATCCAAGGATGGAACAGTTTCTCGATTCATAATATTAGATCTGATGCTTTCAAATTCAGATCTCAATTTCATAAGAAATTGATCCCTCTTAGTAGTTTCATGTATAGATTGAACAGAAATAAAACCTTGGGAGGTAAAGTAGCATAGACAATATCAGTATATTCAGCCCAAAGATTCATGAAGCTAGAATAAAAATCTGAGATTGAGAGACTGCCCTGTTGAAGACTTGCTAGCTCATATTCAAGTTGAAACCGACGAGCAGTGTTGTGTTGACTATAGAGTTTTTTCAGATAATTCCACATTTCAGCTGCAGTTTTGAAGGGTCGAAGATTCAAGATAATGTTGGATTCTACAGATCCTAGAATCCATGTCATGATTTGAGCATCCTTGACTTCCCACTTGGAGTGCTCATCCTTGTCTTTGTCAGGTGCAGGTTTGCTGCCATCAATATGACCCCATAGATCTTTGCCTTTGACAAATATCTTGAAGTGAAATGCCCAGGCTGAGTAGTTTTTGTCATTGAAACGAATCAAGAATTCATGCTTGTCTGAAGACATGAGGCTGAGATAACTTGATCAAAATAACTAAGAATAAGGAACTGAACTAGGACTGAGAGGAAGAGACACAAGAGAATTCAGAACTCAAGCTCTGATACCATGATAATCTTAAAAAGTTTTGAGCAAAAAACTGGTCTCCTCCTTGTAGAAGAATGCCCCTTATATAATGAATACAAGCTGAAGTTTAGGTACAGTTAGCATATTCTAAATAAGGCATATCCTAAACAAGGAAAATATAGAGAATTTACAATCATAATTACAGGTATAAAATCAGCCATAGAATCTGCTAACTTTGGTATAAAATCAGCCATAAAATCTGCTAACTTTGGTATAAAATCAGCCATAGAATCTGCTAATTTTGGTATAAAATCAACCATAGAATCGGCTAATTTTGAATGAATGGCTAATTCCTTTGACAAATATTAAGCAGAAGAACAAAAAATTTAAAAGTAGAAAAAGAATTAGAATTAAAAAAAGATGATTAAAAGAGCTAAAAACAAAAATTAAGACGAAGAAGAATAAAAATCAAAACATAAAAAAGCAAAAAGATTGAGAAACCCAAAATGAAGAAGAAGAAGAAGAAGAAGAAGAAATAAAAAAACTAATGGAAGTACAAGAAAAAAAGAACTAAAAATTAAAAGAAATAGTAGATGAAATGAAAATCAAAAGAAGAACAAGAACAAGAAAAAAAAAAAGAAAGAAAAATTAAAAGATGAAAAGCTAAAAATTAAAAAAAGAAGAATAATGAGAAGAATAAAGGAACTAGGACAAATATTAATATTAAGAAAAGGAAAAATGAACTGAAAAATTAAAGGATATTAAACTGAAAAATTAATGAAGAACACTAGGCAACTGAAACAATACAATTAAAAGAAGTCAAACTGAAAATCAAATAAAGAAGAAGATTAAATAAACTAAAACACACCACAAGATTCGAAAAAGAAGTAAAGATATAGATTCAAAAAACTAAAAGAAGAAGAATAATAATAATAAACTTTCAAACTAAAAATAAGTAAGGAAAATAAGGAGAAAAACAAAAAAGATTTACAAAAATTTAAAAAAAAAAAAGAACAAGAACCAAAGCATTAAAAAAACCAAAACAAGGATTAAGAGAAAAAAACAGAAGAAATAGAAACTAAAAAAAGAACAAGATGAAAAGGAACGAAAAATTAGAAAATAGCAAAAATCAAAATCAAAAGGACAATAAGAACAAGAAAAAAAGAAGAAAGGAAAATTAAAAGATGAAAAAAATGGAAATAAAATAGATTAAAAGAAAAAATGATTAAAAAAATAAAACAAATGTTAATATTAATAAGAAGAAAAGGAAATGAAAAGTGAAAAGAGGAAAAAGAACTAAAATTAAAAAAATTAATTAAATAACGAAAAAAAATATTAAGTAAAAGAAGATTAAAAGAGCCAAAACAAAAACTAAGAAAAAGAAGAAGATCAAAAGAACTAAAACAAAAATTGAAAAGAAGAAGATAATCAACTAAAAATCAAACAAATAAGAAGAAGAAAGCTAAT
Source organism: Trichopus zeylanicus subsp. travancoricus (assembly GCA_005019695.1). Lineage (NCBI taxonomy): Eukaryota > Viridiplantae > Streptophyta > Magnoliopsida > Dioscoreales > Dioscoreaceae > Trichopus > Trichopus zeylanicus. The sequence goes on along the minus strand of RXID01017733.1, from coordinate 31,910 downwards.
GGAACTAAAACAAAGATTCTTAGCAGAAAAAGAAAAAGAGAGAATTAAAACAAGAGATAAAATTTATAAGAAGAAGAAATGAAAACTAAAGGAAGAACAAGAAGAAAACAAACTGAAAATTAATAGAAGCAGTGGATGAAATGAAAATCAAAAGAAGAACAAGAACAAGAAAGAAAATTAATAAAAAAAAAGATTAAAAAGCTGAAAATTAAAAAGTAGAAAAATAAAATAAAAGAATAAAAATAAAAAAATTAAAAGGACTAAAACAAATATTTATATTAAGAAGGAGAAAAAAACTAAAACATTATAAGAAGAAAAAAACTGAAATTTAAATAAATAATCAAAAGAACTACAAATAATCAAAAGAAGATTAAAAGAAAAACATGAACTAAAACATAAAACGGAGAATTAAAGAAAAAGAAGAATGAAAAGAAGATAAGAAGAACTAAACCAATAGAACAAGAATACAATAAAAAAAAAAGAAGAATAAAGTAAAACATTAAACCGAAAAATAAATGAAGAATATTAAGAAATTGAAACAATACAATTAGAAGAAAATAAATTGAAAATCAAATGAAGGAGAACAAAAAATTAAATGAACTAAACACAGAACAAGATTCAAAAAACAAGAACAAGATGTAGATTTAAAAAACTAAAAGAAAGAAGTAAAAGAAGATAAAAAGACTAACATTCGAACTGAAGATTACTAGAAGAAGAATATGAAGAAAAAGAAATAAAAGAACATAAGAACTAAAACAGAAATTAAGATACAAAAGAACAAAAATCAAAGTATAAAAGAATAAAAAGACTAAAGAAAAAACAAACATTAAAAAGAAGAAGAATCGAAAACCAAAAGAAAAATAAGAAGAAAAAATAAAAGAAAAAGAAAAAGAAAAAGAAGTATTAGAAATGAAAATTAAAAGAGGAACAAGACTAGAAAACTAAAAGAACAAAAACAACAAGATTGAAAGAACTAATAAAAACAATAATATTAAGTGAAAGAACTAAAAAATTAAAAGCAGAAAAAGAATTTAAATTAAAAAAATTGTTTAAAAGAGCTAAAATAAAAATGAAGACGAAGAAAAACAAAAATCAAAACATAAAAGAGCAAAAAGATTGAAAAACCCAAAATGCAGAATAAGAAGAAGAAGAATAAAAAACTAATGGAAGAACAAGAAGAAAAAGAATTTAAAATTAAAAGATATAGTAGAAGAAATGAAAATCAAAAGAAGAACAAGAATAAGAAAAAAAAGAAAAAAAAGAAAGAAAAATTAAAAGATGAAGAGCTAAAAATTAAAAAAAGAAGAAAAATGAGAAGAATAAAAGAACTAAGACAAATATTAATATTAAGAAAAGGAAAAAAGAACTGAAAAATTAAAGGATATTAAACTGAAAAATTAATGAAGAACACTAGGCAACTGAAACAATACAATCAAAAGAAGTCAAACTGAAAATTGAATAAAGAAGAAGATTAAACAAACTAAAACATAAAACAAGATTCGAAAAAGAAGTACAAGATATAGATTCAAAAAAACTAAAAGAAGAAGAATAATAATAATACACTTTCAAACTAAAAAATAAGGAGAACAATAAAAAGATAAAAACAAAAACAAAAATTAGAAAAAAGAACAACAAGAACCAAAGCATTAAAAAAACCAAAACAAAGATTAAGAGAAAAAAAAGAAGAAATAAAAACTAAAAAAAGAACAAGATGAAAAGGAACCGAAAATTAAAAAATAGCAAAAATCAAAATCAAAAGGACAATAAGAACAAGAAAAAAAGAAGAAAGGAAAATTAAAAGATGCAAATCAAAATGAAAATAAAAAAATAAAAATAAAAATAAAAGAAGAAAAACAAAAATGATTAAAAAAATAAAAAAAATTAATATTGAGAAGAAGAAAAGGAAATGAAAAGTGAAAAGAGGAAAAAGAACTAAAATTAAAAAACATAATTAAATAATGAAAACAAATATTAAGTAAAAGAAGATTAAAAGAGCCAAAACAAAAACTAAGAAGAAGAAGAATATCGAAAGAACTAAAACAAAAATTAAAAAGAAAAAGATAATCAACTAAAAATCAAACGAGTAAGAAGAAGAAAGTTAAAAGAACTAAAACAAAGATTCTTAGCAGAAAAAGAAAGGAGAGAATTAAAACAAGAGATAAAATTTATAAAAAGAAGAAATGAAAACTGAAGGAAGAACAAGAAGAAAACAAACTGAAAATTAAAAGAAGAAATAGTGGAAGAAATGAAAATCAAAAGAAGAACAAGAACAAGAAAAAAATGTTAAAAAAATAAAAGCTAAAAAACTAAAACTTAAAAAGTTAGAAGAATAAAATAAAAGAATAAAAATTAAAATATTAAAAGGACTAAAACAAATATTTATATTAAGGAGAAAAAATTGAAAAATTATAAGAAGAAGAAAACGGAAATTTAAATAAATAATCAAAAGAACTACAAATATTAGGCAGAAGAAGATTAAAAGAACAACACAAAAACTAAGAAAAAGAAAAAGAAGATTAAAAGAATTAAAATTAAGATTAAAAAGAAGGTAAACTAAAAATCAAAAGAACAAAAATAAGATGGTTAAAAGAGGTAAAACAAAGATTCCTAACAAAAAGTGAAGAAGAGAAAGTAAAAAACAAGAGATGAAATTTAAAAAAAGGTAAACATGATAAATAAGAACATAATTTGAAGAAAATTAAAAAATTAAGAAGAAGAAAATGCAGAAACTCATACATAAAAAAACTTGAACAAAACTAAAAAAATTCAATTGTTAGAAAAACATGAACTAAAACATAAAAAGGAGAATTTAAAAAAAAGAAGAATTAAAAGAAGATAAGAAGAACTAAATCAAGAAACTAGAACAAGAATACAATAGAAAAAGAAGAATAAACTATAACATTAAACCAAAAAATAAATGAAGAACATTAAGAAATTGAAACAATACAATTAGAAGAAAATAAATTGAAAATCAAATTAAGAAGAAAAAAATTAAATGAACTAAAACACAGAACAAGATTCAAAAAAGAAGAAAAAGATGTAGATTTTAAAAACTAAAATAAAGAAGTAAAAGAAGATTAAAACAATAAACATTCGAACTGGAAATTGCTAGAAGAAGAATAAGAAGAAAAAGAAATAAAAAAACAGAAGAACTAAAGCAAAAATTAAGACGCAAAAGAACAACAATCAAAGTATAAAAGAATAAAAATACTAAAGAAAAAACAAATATTAAACAGAAGAAGAATCGAAAACTAAAACAAAAACAAGAAGAAAAAAAGAAAAAGAAAAAGAAGTATTAGAAATGAAAATTAAAAGAAGAACAAGACTAAGAGGAAAAAAAGACAAGAAAAATTAAAAGATGAAAAAAACCGAAAATTAAAATAGAAAAAGAAAAAAAACTAAACCAAGAAAAACAAAAATATCAAAATAAATAAATAAATAACCAAAACAAAGAATAAGAATAAGAAGAACAAGAAATGAAAACTAATGGAAGAACAACAAAACATAGAATTGAAAATTTAAAAAAAAGCAAGAATGACAATTAAAAGAAGAATAAGAACATGAAGAAAAAAGAAAAATTTAAAACGAAGAAGAAAAGAAAACTAAAAGAACAAAAATAAGAAGATTGAAAGAACTAAAACAAATAATAATATTAAGCGAAAGAACTAAAAAAATTAAAACTAGAAAAAGAATTGAAATTAAAAAAAAGATGATTAAAAGAGCTAAAACAAAAATTAAGACGAAGAAGAACAAAAATCAAAACATAAACGTGCAAAAAGATTGAAAAACCCAAAATGAAGAATAAGAAGAAGAAGAAATAAAAAAACTAAAGGAAGAAGAAGAAAAAAAAGAACTAAAAATTAGAAGAAATAGTAGAAGAAATGAAAATCAAAAGAAGAACAAGAACAAGAAAAAGAAAGAGAAAGAGAAAAAATAAAAGATGAAAAGCTAAAAACTAAAAAAAGAAGAAAAATAAGAAGAATAAAAGAACTAAGACAAATATTAAAATTAAGAAAAGGAAAAAGAACTGAAAAATTAAAAGATATTAAACTGAAAAATTAATGAAGAACACTACGCAACTGAAACAATACAATTAAAAGAAGTCAAACTAAAAATCAAATAAAGAAGAAAATTAAACAAACTAAAACACAGAATAAGATTTGAAAAAGAAGTACAAGATATAGATTCAAAAAACTAAAATAATAATAATAATAATAATAAACTTTCAAACTAAAAATAAATAAGGAAAATAAGGAGAAAAAATATAAAATATAAAAACAAAAACAAGTTACAGCAAGTACCCTCCTATACTTGCAGTCACATTTTAGTATCATCACAACCCAGTATAACATATCTAAAAAAAGAGCATGGAATCAGGTCATGAGTTCTGCCCACTAGGTGTCTAATTAGGATTTCAAGGCTGCTGAAGTAGCATATCAAATAGAGAGCAATTCTAGGATTTGTAAGGAACTAAATTATTTCGTAGAAAAGTAGAGAAGCAAGCTCTTTTACCATTCAAGTGAAACTCTAGCCGTCAAATAAGATTTAGTAAAAGCAACAATAGTTTAATGTCACAATTGACAGACTCCCTAGGTAGAACACTTGCCCTCTACATCTTAAATTTTAGACCTATTTTTTGATTCAATCTTGAGCTATAAGAGTTCATAAGTTTAAGTATTAATTGCAAGACTTAAAAATCCGATTAAGTATTGGGAGATCTAAAATGCTAGGTGTCATGTGAATTGTTAAAGAAGAAAAGTTTAGCGTAAAGTTTTAAGCATTCAAAATATTTTAGAATTATTATCTCAAGTGTTAAATGTTTAGAAAATTTTTAAAACAGAAAAATTAAGAGAACAAGAAGTAAGAAAATACAAAACAATACATAAATATAATTAGAATAGAAAAATATAAAACAACAATTAGATGCAAAGAAGAATGAAACAGAAAATTATGAGAAGATGAAATATAAAACATAAAACTCGATACAAAACAAAATCAAGAAGTAAAACATATAAAAGATAGAAAAACATAAAATTAAGATAATTAAAATAGAAAGGGACAAAATTAAAGAAGGATATAAAATAGGAAATACAGAAACAAAAGAAAATATAGAACATAAAATTAAATAAAAAATAAAAAAATAGAGAGAAAAATCAGGTTATTTAACCAAAAATAAATAAAACTGAAAATCAGTAAAAAAAATAAATAATTAAATATAATTCAAAAAATAGATAAGAAGAAAATAAAGATATAAATAAATATAAAATATAAAATATAAAATAAAATAGAGACATACGTAGTAGTAGGAGAAGATATATACAACAACAACAAAAAAAGATGGAGAGAAGAAGAAAATAAAACAAAAAATTAATCAAAAAATGAAATTATAAAACAAAATATAGAGCAGAAGAGCAGAACATTAATAAAAAATGATATTATAAAACAAAATATATAGTAGAAGAATAAAAAATTAAGAAGAAAATACAAAACATAAAATTAGAAAAACTTAAGATAAAGAAGAGGAGGATAATAAAAAAAACAGTATAGGTTAATATAAAACCGAATATGTAAAACAAAAATAAATAAATAAATATAAGAATAAAGAGAAGAAGTTGCAAAATAAAAGACAAAGAACATATAAAATAGATATTAGGAGAACAAAGGGAGTGTACAATAAAAAATATAAAACAAAAAGCTAAGAAAAAAATATATAATTACATTAAATATAAACTAGAAGACCAAAACTTAGAAAATTTAAAACAAGAATAAAAAAAAAGAGGAAAGAATAATAAAAATAAAAAAATTAAATAAAAGACAATGAAAAATTAAATAAAAAATTTTAAAAAAGAGAATAAAATAGAAGATATAAATAAAAATTAATAGAAAAGGAAGAGTAGAATATAAAATTAAATATAGAACAATAAATTCAGACAATAAATATATAAAATAAATAATTAACAATAAATCAAAAAATTGAGAAGAGAATAAAAATATATAAAAAATACAAAATACAAAAGAAAATGAAGAAGAACAAGAAGAACAATAAGAAGAATATAAAATAGACAAATAAAAAATTAAGAGAAGTTACGAAACAAAAAGTTAATCATAAAACAAAATTAAGAAAACAAGAAGACACAAAATAGAAGTGAAAGAACATATAAAATGAGTGGATATAAAATCCTGTCGATAGGATTTTAACATTAATCCTATTAGGTTTTAAACTATTGGATTTATCTAGAAATTAGTATAATTGATAATTAGAAAATCGGTTTATAATAGTATCATAAAATTTACTAACAGTCTGGTTCAGTTTAGGTTTAGGGTTTAGGATTTAGGACTTATGGTTTAGAGTTTAGGATTTAGAATTTATGTTTTAAGGTTTAGGGTTTAGGATTTGTGTTTTCGAATTGGGCCAAACTGAATTCTTAGCAAATTTTGTTACAGCATTACAGACCATTTTACTAATCCCTAAATAAAGATAACAATTTAAAACTTGATAGCATTAAGATTAAAATCCTATAGGTAGGATTTTATATCCACTCAATATAAAATAGATTTTAAGAGAATAAAAGGAGTATACAACAAAAAGCATAAAATAGAAAACTAAGATAAAAACATATAAAAATAAAACTAAATATAAAATATAAGACCACAACTTAGAAAATTTTGAACAAAAATGAGAAGACAAACTAAAAGATAAAATTAAAAATTAAACAGATAAAGAAAATAATTTTAAAATAGAAGACATAAAGAAAGCAAAATAAAAAAAAATTGAGACAAAAAATTATATAAAATGTAGAATTAACTACAAACCAAAAGTAGAAAAAAAAGAGAAAGATATAAAAAATAAAAATATAGAAAAAAAAATATAAAATAAACAAATAGAAAATTAAGAGAAGTGATGAAACAAAAGGTTAATCATAAAGTAGAAATAAGAAAAAAAAGAAAGCAAAAAATTATATATTTGAGAGAAAATTTAAAAGAATTTAAAGATATAAAATAGAAAAATAAAAAAATTAAGAGAAGAGGAAGCAGATGTAAAATAGAAAAGTAATATATATATATATATATATATATAAATTAATCATAAAATACATAACAAAAAATTATATACAAAAGGTATACTTAAGAACTAGAGGAAGAGAAAAATTAAGAATGATAATTTGAACATATAAAATAAAAAAAAATTAAGAGAAGAAGAACAAGATGTAGAGTAGAAAAATAAATAAAAAATATAAAACAAAAAATATGGTACAAAATAAACCTAAATATAAAAGAGTAGAAGAATATAAAGAAAAATAAGATATTAAACAGAAAAATAAAAAGAATCAAAAAATAGAAAAGATGAAAAATAAAATGTAATATAAAAAAGAAATTGAAACACAAAATCATTTATCAAAAAGAAAATTAAGGAGAATTTAAAGATATAAAACACCAAAAAGAAAAATTAGAGAAACAAGATGTAAGATAGAAAAGTAAATGAGTTATTGTGACTTAAGATAATTTTGAATGATCTAAGAATTAAAAAAAAAGCTATAATGTTGTATTATGATAATAAGTCAATTGTAAGGATTGCTCAAAATCAAGTTCAACACGACATGACAAAGCATATTGAGGTGGATCGATATTTCATTAAAGAGAAGTTAGATAATGGTCTTATCACTATTCCATACATGTCTTCCAAGAATCAACAAGCTGATATATTAAGCCCCTCCAAGCATCACATAAACCAAAATGAGTGTACCAATAGTATGTAGTGATAAAACTAAATAAACATAAAATATATAAGGTTTTAGGATTGAATAACGACTAAAAGATAATAGATTTAAACTTGCAAAATGATTAGAACAACATACCTTGAACTTTTAGATTCCTCTGCTTGTTCTAAAGAAATAGGACAAACCATGGTGCACATTAAGCCCTTCCACTTCAGGTGAGTGATCAACATCTTTATGATCTCCTTGTCCTCCATTTTTGCAAACCAAAGCCTCACTAAGAAGAATCAGAAACTTAATTAGCAATTGGTTTTTGAGTTATGTGCATAATTTTCTGAAAAAGAACTCAAATACTATTGGTAATACTGTGCATTGAAACCTTGATAAGAATCTCACACCATCTATTGTTGTTAGTGTCATGTAATTAAAAGTTCATGTGATCAGAAAAGAGAGACTTTCAGATATACTGATATCCCTATTAAGATCCTCATATGCAATGACAGATCACAACAACAAAGAACATGAATACAAATGCCTATAAGTAATATTTTTTTATTAATATTGAAAACCACTAGCTCAATAAGAGAAAATCAAGTTAATTTTTATACCATAATTTATTTCTGTTCATGTGTACTGAATCGCTGATCATAAAAAGAGGCAGGGACTATTTGATTTACTGGGGAAATAGAAACAAATTGATAATTCATTCTAGGAATAATATCCCAAAGCTTTTCCTTCTGAAGAACTTCCTCTGCGAAATTTAATTATGACCATTTTACATGCATACAAACGAGAAGAATTGTTAGCTCAGAGTAATCTATGATATTTCTTAGTAAGACCTGCTTTGGAGTTAGGTAAGGCAATTTTCATTATAGTAAAGAGAACATACATTACATCCAATTTTGGTGATGCTTTAGCAACCCCAGATTTAACTAACTGAATTAGATGCTCCAGCCAAGAGGATACCTGAAAGAAATAACAGTTACATAACTATAGCTATGTTTAACAAAAATTCAAAGACAAAATATGCTTTTATTAGAAGAGAAAAGCGATGAGGGAAAAAAAGAACAAAATTTTGTACCCTTTCCAGAATCAGAAATCTTGCATAAAACCTCAAAGGCATCAAAGAACCTCCTTTCTTAAGCCTTCCTTCTCCATAAAACCTGTGAATTTTAATGCTCGAGAAGCCCAAGCCAGTTAAAACTGCAACAGGACCTACTCACTTCTTGCATCCAAGAGACATCAAAGTTAAGATGCATAGACAAGTCTATGAACCAACGGGAGAATAGATTTGACAAAAGCGTTAAGTTAAAAATAGCACCGAGAGCATGGTAACTTTGTAAATTGGCCCAAAACTGCCTTCACCTATCTTGTTTGCAGGATCAAAATTCCTGGTGGCAGTTTTGATCTGTCTTAATGTGAAGTATCCAGTCTGCAACTCCAGGCCACGAAGTTCTGCATGCAAAATTTCATAACTAGAGGAGTCGATAAATATCAAAATGAGTGAAATTTTCAAACTCGGAAGGCATCAATAGTAGAAACAAGACTCAAAAAATTAAAAGAATGATATCAACTTCTCACCATTCCCTTTTGGATCTTTTCTTCTTAAGTAAAGCCAGGTCAATATCAAAACCAAAAAAATAACAACAACACTGGCAGTCACAATACCCAAAATAGCTCCAGTAGATAGCTTGTTTTCACCTGTATCAGGTTTAAAGTTTACAAAACGAAAAGGAAGATGGTCAATCAGACATTTTCATCACCAGAACAAAAATAACACAATAAGAGAAGCTTTCTGGAGGCATTCTTGGTGTAACTGAAATAGCTGAGATTAATGGCCCATAAGTTTTGGAATGTCGTGGGTGCCTTTCCCAGCCTGCTAAAAGTAAATCTCCAGAGTGTTACCATCTACATCAGTATCATAGCTTTTGATAATTTTCCGACCAGTTCCATTAGCAGAACTAGCAGTTGAGATGGGAAAATAAGGACCTGGATTGACACATCAAACAAACATCTTCCAACACTAGCATAAGTATGATCATCAGCGAACATTATTTCAGCAAAATAAAGTTGCACTTTGTAGTTTCCATTTTGCAAGCAAAGGCCATAATACTTCGGAAAAAGATGACAAAGACGAGCAGTCACGTATAACTCTGGGTTCGTCATGTTCAGAATAGAAGTGTTTGTCGCAATATAACCTAGCTGGTGATTGTTAACAAAGTCCCCTGTAGAGCTATAAGCCTATTTACCATCACTAGAAGGTTGATATATTGACACACCAGCAGCACCCCAGATAATAGTCCACAATCAAATTAATTCAAGCACTTTCAGTTTGCATATAAGTTCTTGTTGCTGCTCATGATCCAATCTGGTTGGTTCCTATTAGCTTGCTATTTGTAAGATACCTAGATAGATGAAGCTATTCAGTTTGCTTTGTGAGAAAATAAAATTGTTGGATCTAACATAGGGTGTAGAAAGCAAGACTTGATTTATGTCTGTGAGGTAGGTTTCTTAGAGAGAAAACTCACATCAAATTAACTGAATTCACGATATTGAAATAGTTGTCCGGAATTGGCCCTGTCAAATTGTTAAAGCTCAAATCTCTGCAAAAAAAAAAAAGAATCAATTAATGACAAAGCAATATAGACCTGCAATGAAGATATTCTATAGGCATATGGTGATCCATAACTCCTGTGTTTTAGTTCTGTGTATGACTCTTTTAAATGGTGAAGTTAAGGACCAGATATAATAGGATAACTTTTCTTATAAGGAAAAGCTTGGAGATTGATTGACATTATAAATACAAGACCTTCAAATTTAAGAGTATAACATGCTAGTGACTGCCGTCAACATATTTTGAAAAAAGAATAATATCGTACTAAATGAGTGCCAAAAAATGAGTAATGTGCTAAACGAGTATAGTGTGATGACTGAATTGTATTTTTACATCAAATAAATGTTAATAGATGAACCCATGTGAGTCACATTTAGGGGTGTAAACGAGCTCGGCTCGGCTCGGCTTCAAAACTAATGACCTCAAGCTCGAGCCAAGTGGGCTCGGCTTAAATATAATATTTTAGAAATTAATTATTTTTTAATTAATTTACATCAAATAATTTTAAAAATTTACAAAAAATTATAAAAAAATATCAACCATAATACAACAAATTACAATTCATAAATTTATAAAAAAATATTAAGCCTAAACAATTATATAGTTTTTTAAAAAATAATTTTTGTTAATTATTTTATATTAAAATAATTTTAAAAAATTACAAAAAAATGTAAAAAAATCAACCACAACATTACAAATTACAATTCATAAATATGTATATTGAAAAAATTATGCTAATAGAATAACATCTAAATATTAAATAGAATACAAACTTACCAATATATTTCCAGTTTGCCTTATTATCATCATGGCCAACGAAATGGAAGTTTGGCAGCATATACATGAGTCAGACCAGCATTACTTATTGACTCGTACTAGTAGAATTCTACATTATTATAAATTAGTATATACAAATTAAAGCTATTCAATGCAACAAAGACTCATCTTCTTTAGATGAAATAACAAACACCACAGGCAATCAACATGAAATGATTTTAAATATGGTTTACCATATTCTAGTTTTCTTTAAACAATAAGCATCTGATGTTATAAAAACAAGTGATGGCACATGCACTGGATGGTGAAGATGCAAATTCTAACAAAGGCACTGTGTAAACAAGTTTAATTAGTAGAAGATGTAGAGTTGATTATTCTAGACAACCAATATGTTTTTGATAGTTGCCAACTACTTGTGAGACAAAAGCAAGATAACCTCCTCGAGAATCAAGATCAACAGTTTTGTCACTTGCACTACACAAAAAGGCCCAAATAACTCGATCATGTTGCTTACACCAATTGCTAACAAGAACTAAATAGTAGATTAAGTACACTGCTAGCTTTCAGTTAAGTTCTCTCTCCAATCAAAAATAAAATAAGTGTTTGACAAAAATTGAAATAAAGAAAAAAAACAAGTTAGGAGCTTTTATGCAATAAGATATAGCTTTCCTAATAAGCACAATGGTAAGAGTATGCAAAATATAAGGGAGCAAATACACAACGATAATCTCATTTTTCACAGAAAGAATCCAAAAGACCAACACCAGAATGAATGGAATAATAGAGAATTACATGACTTCTTATTTGCAAATTCATCCCAACATATTGGTTTTAGACTATTACAATTAAGCTTGACTATTAGAGTTCACCTCCATCTGAAGAAAGCCTGCAAAAAATTAAAAAAGATAAAACAACAACATGGAAATATCAATTTCTGAAGGTAATATAATGAAAACCTAGTTAATTAGTACAATACTTTACTCTAAATGTGAGAATATATATCATTATAATTTCTTCAACATTTATTGTATATGAATCAAACAAGTGGATATTTGATATCATTCAGTTTTTTCAGACTTGCATGAACATTAAATGCAATTAATTTATTCTAGATATGTACATTTTACCAAAAAGAAATGTATATGCCCATACATCATGGTCTGCAAAGAGGTATTTGTGCATCAGTTACTCTGCATATCCTAGGATGATTTAACAAGTCAGATTAAACATACCCTCTAGCATAGGGATCATTTACTATGCATAGTTCAATTCGTGAAGTGGTTGGATGGTAAACCAAAACTTCATATGCATAATAACAACCTTCCCAATTTCTTGGCTCAGCAACACTCAAACACCATTTAATTCCTCAAGTTGCAAACGTTTTGAAGGATCCCCACCTAACGGATCCTTATATATAGAAATACTAACAGCCTACTTTTATAAACAAATAAAGACCTTTCCACCAAAATAATGATATATTTATTATTCAAATAGAAAAAATCAACATAAACATTGGGAAATAATATACTTGTGTAGTAGGTACCCAAAGGTAAAACCTAACAGCTTTCTTGTTAAGTATTATTCTAAGAGGGTCATTATAAGCAAATATGTCATCCAAGACTCTAGGTAACTGCAACTAGTAACAATCTTCAATCTTCCATCAACTATACATTACAAAAAATAATACATAAAAATGCACAAAAAAAAAACATCAATTAGCCATATGTTAACCATATATTCATGTCACTATGCATTCAGAGAAGAGACAAGAGATAAACCACATATGCATGATATTTATTAATTTTACATGCAATTAGTATCATAAATTACCTATATCCCCTAAACAAGTTTTTTTTTACTCGTCAATCCCTCGAGTATTTCGAATTCTCAATTAACTTGACAAGCCCATCCTTTATCACTTAAAAAAAAATATTCTCTCCTAAATAGGAACAAGAAGATAGTAATGAGATGAAAACAAAAATACATAATAAGATGAAAAAGAACAAAAAGAAAAATATAAAATAAATAAATAAAAAATTAAGAAAAGTTATGAAATAAAAAGTTCATCGTAAAATAAAAACATGAGAAAACGAAACCACAAAATAGAAGAGAATGTACATATAAAATGAGTGGGTATAAAATCCTATCGATTGGATTTTAACTTTAATCCTATCAATTGGATTAATCCTATCAATTGGATTTTAACTTTAACCCTATCAACTTTTAAACCGTTAGATTTATCTTAGTATTAGTATAATTGATAACTAAAAAAATTAATTTGTAATTGATGCAGCGGGAAGAGGGGGCACGAGGGGTCGGAGAAAGAGCGCCGTCTTCTCTTGATGCAGAGGGAGGAAGCACGAGAGATAGGGAGAAGATCACCGTCTTCACTTGATGCAGCGGGAGGAAGGCATGAGGAATAGGGAGAAGATCACCGTCTTCTCGCAATCATAGATCCGCTTGATGTAGCCGGAGGGGGCACAAGGGATAGGAAGAAGATCACCGTCTTCTCACCACGATAGATCCTTGAATCCACAAGGAAGAAAAAAAGGGAACAAACCCAAAATAAGAGAATATTATTGATAAAAAAGTCTTCCTCCTTTTGTTACAACCTTGGGCTGTATATATAACTCTCTGATAAACTTAGAGTCCTACTTGGTATAGACTAAAAATAGGACTTAGACTCTACTAAGAATTCTACGTAACATATCTTAAATAAAGATATATAAATCCTATTCTTTATTGGGCTAGGACTGTTATTGACTCGGACTGATAAATAAATCCTAATTTTGATCAATATAAAATCCGAATTATCCAAAATAGTAAATAAGAGACTTGTAGGAATTGATCTCAGCTTTCCAACAGATAGTTATTTGCTGAATTTGGATCAATATCTTAGAAGATATGGCCTTTGGACTGTAGCTGTACGAATCTTGACGGATCCTAATTGGAGTTGGAATTCAACTTGGACTGGATCTCTAATTTTACTGTGAAAAAAGATGTAGTTGTCCTACATCAGACCCCTCCACTTGTAAAAGACTTGTCCTCAAGTCAAAGATTGGAGTCTCCGTTGGTGCAGTTGGGCTCCCCTTGAACTCTTTCCAACATAAAACTTGATGATGTAAACCAATAAGATTTCTTCGAGTAACATCTTCAGCACTTTGATTTCCTATTTTCCTTCGACACAACCACTTGAACTTTTGCAGGATTCCTTTTGACCTTATTTGAAATAAATTTTTTTGTACACACCAACTTATGATTTGTTCTCATGCAATGAAAGTATTCTTCGCAAGTTTGCTGACAATTGCGACAATAATTTGGATATGCCATTGCAAATTTTGAATCTTGCATAGTGATAACTCTGTAGAAATTTTCTCTAGTTGTTCAAGAGAGTTGGCTTTTGATGACTTCAAAGAATAATCTTGACTAGCACAGTCAATATTTTCACAAGTAGAAAACTCTTTCTTGCAGCCTTCAAGATTGTCAACTGATTCATATGAATTCTCATAGATAGTATCTTGAAAATTTTCTGTAACATCCAAAGCTACTTTTGTATGATCTTCTAATTCATCAAAGAAAGAATCTTTGGGGCTCTCAATAAATTCTTCACTAGTTTGTTTGTCTTCCACACGATCCACAGCCTCTTCTTTGACTTGATAATTCACTACTAGAGGAAAGTTACTAAGATGTGGAATTAATACCTCATGGTTGTCTCCATTGATTTCAATGCCAGAAGTCTTTGGATGAGAGATCTGTTTTACCTGATTTTGATCCCCTTTTGAGAACTTTATATTGAATAGTTTAAGCATCTTCGGCCATGAGCGAATTTTTGGTTTGCCTTCACGTGTTCTTTGGACTTGAATTTGCTCCCACCAAGATGAAGCATAACCATCAAGCTTGTATTCAACAATTTTCACCTTCTTCTCTTCAGGAATCTCCATAAACTTAAAGAATTTCTCAACTTTATCGATCCAAATAAATAAATTCTCATAGCCATGAAAGTATGGAATATTCACCTCACCATGGTTTTGGTTTTCCTGAATAGCTTCGTCTGTTGATCTCCAAGACATCGGACCGCGAGCCTCTTCGACGATCAATTGATGAACTTGGTTCTTAGTTTCAATCTGTTTCAAAGCTTCATACTTCCTAGTGATAGAAGCAAGAAAATTTTGTTTAATCAAATCTCGAATTTGATAATCTCCTAGATCACTGTCCATGGAGTTGTTGCCACCAACTACGATCAATGGAGTTGAGCTCAGGAACAACGTTGCTCTGATACCACTTGATGCAGCGGGAAGAGGGGGCACGAGGGGTTGGAGAAAGAGCACCGTCTTCTCTTGATGCAGAGGGAGAAAGCACGAGAGATAGGGAGAAGATCACCGTCTTCACTTGATGCAGCGGGAGAAAGGCATGAGGAATAGGGAGAAGATCACCGTCTTCTCACAATGATAGATCCGCTTGATGTAGCCGGAGGGGGCACAAGGGATAGGAAGAAGATCACCGTCTTCTCACCACGATAGATCCTTGAATCCACAAGGAAGATAAAAAGGGAACAAACCCAAAATAAGAGAATATTATTGATAGAAAAGTCTTCCTCCTTTTGTTACAACCTTGGGCTGTATATATAGCCCTCTGATAAACTTAGAGTCCTACTTGGTATTGACTAAAAATAGGACTTAGACTCTACTAAGAATTCTACTTAACATATCTTAAATAAAGATACATAAATCCTATTCCTTATTGGGCTAGGACTGTTATTGACTCGGACTGATAAATAAATCCTAATTTTGATCAACATAAAATCCGAATTATCCAAAATAGTCAATAAGAGACTTGTAGGAATCGATCTCAGCTTTCCAACGGATAGTTATTTGCTGAATTTGGATCGATATCTTAGGAGATATGACCTTTGGACTGTAGCTGTACGAATCTTGACGGATCCTAATTGGAGTTGGAATTCAGCTTGGACTGGATCTCTAATTTTACTGTGAAAAAAGATGTAGTTTGTCCACATCAGGTTGGTAGAAGTTTCGAAATAAGTTAACCTACGAAAATAAAATCCTAAATAAAGATTCATCCTTCCCAAGTCCTAAACTGAATAGGATTCAGTCCAAAATTGGTCTTGGGTTGGTGGAATCCGAGAATAAGACCTAAGACATCATAATAAAGAGAATTTTAAACATAGAAAGGTACTAAGTAAGGTAAATCCTAAGTTTTAAATAGAAGAGTGAATCAAATCATTTGTCATGGCCCCTTGACTTCTGAATTAGCTTCTTTTGATAT
This sequence comes from Trichopus zeylanicus subsp. travancoricus, assembly GCA_005019695.1. NCBI lineage: Eukaryota > Viridiplantae > Streptophyta > Magnoliopsida > Dioscoreales > Dioscoreaceae > Trichopus > Trichopus zeylanicus. Next base: position 15,521 of record RXID01017733.1, on the reverse strand, counting down.
TCTTGAACTTCCTTTGAGTGTCCTACATCAGTGTCCCCTTCTTGTAAAGAACTCGTCCTCGAGTTACTTTGTCGTAATGTGCAGTCCTCAGGTGCATAGTAGTCAAACAAATCTTGAATATTAAAAGTGTTTGAGATCCCCAAATCCTTCGGGAGGTCGATGACATAGGCATTGTTGTTTATCTTTCTCAGTATCTTCAGTGGCCCAATTTTCTTCTGTTTCAGTTTGTTGTAAGTTCCAGCTGGAAACCGTTCCTTCCTCAAGTGCACCATCACCAGATCTCCTTCTTGAAACTCTTTTGAACGTTTATGAGTGTCCGCTTTAATTTTGTATTTGGCATTGGATTCTTCTAATTTCTTCTTTACCTCAGTATGCACTTCAATAATTCTCTCTGCCATATTGTCTGCAGCTATGCTTGTGCCTGGTAATTTGGGCAACACCACCAAATCCAGCGGGTGTTTTGGTGTTCTTCCATTGACAATTTCAAATGGCGATTTTCCCGTGGACCTGTTCTTCATGTTATTGAAAGCAAATTCAGCTTGTGCGAGGGCATAGTCCCACTGCTTTGGTTTGTCTCTTGCAAGACACCGAATGATGTTTACAAGTGTTCGATTCACCACTTCAGTTTGTCCATCTGTTTGTGGATGATAAGCACTACTAAATTGTAGAGACGTATCAAATCGCTTCCACAATGTCTTCCAAAAGTGACTTAGAAATTTTGTGTCACGGTCAGAAGTGATAGTCTTTGGCACTCCATGTAGCCTTACAATCTCTTGAAAGAATAGATTAGCCACCCTTGTGGCATCTGCTGTTTTCTTACATGGAATGAAGTGTGCCATCTTGGAAAATTTGTCGACAACAACAAATACTGAATCTAAGCCTCGTTGAGTCCTGGGGAGGCCCAAAACAAAATCCATCGATAGATCCTCCCATGGGGCATTTGGCACAGGCAATGGGGTATAAAGGCCAGTGTTTTGAGAGCTTCCTTTGGCTGTTTGGCATACATAGCATCTTTGTACAAAGCGACCAACATCCCTTTTAAGTTGTGGCCAGTAGTAGCGCTCTTCAACTAGTGCCATGCTCTTGTCACGCCCAAGATGTCCTGCTAAGTCACTGCTATGCAACTCTTTCACCACCTTTTCTCTCAAGGAGCACCTTGGAATGCAAAGACGAGAACCCTTAAAGAGAAAGCCTTCATGGAGATATAAATCACTTCTTTGTCCTGCTTGACACTTTCTATACCCCTCTTTAAAATCTTCATCCTCAGCAAACAATTCCTTCAAATAATCAACCCCTTCAACTTCGTTGCTTATAGTTACCATCAAGGCTGCCCTACGGCTCAAAGCATCTGCCACCTTATTTTTTTGTCCAGATTTGTGTTTCAAAACATAGGTGTATTGCTGTAAGAATGACGACCATCGACCATGCATGCGATTCAAGTCCTTCTGCCTATCAATGAATTTCAAAGCTTGGTGGTCAGTATATATAATGAACTCTCGTGGAATTAGATAGTGCTTCCAATGAACGAATTGCTTGTACACAACCAGCATAAAATTTCCAGCTCATCTGTTGACAACCTTCTTTCGAGCTTCACTCAACTTTTCACTATAGAACGCTACTGGTCTTCCTTCCTGGGATAGAACGGCTCCAATGCCTATGTACGAAGCATCACAATCTACCTCAAATAACTTCTCGAAGCTAGGCAATGCCAAAATAGGTGCAGTAGATAACTTCTCCTTAATCAACTCGAAGCATCTATTAGCTTCTTGAGTCCAGGAGAACTTGCGGTGCTTCAAACATTCAGTTATTGGTGCCATAATGGAACTAAAGTTTTTGACAAACCTCCGATAGAATGTCGCCAGACCATGGAAGCTTCTAACTTCTGATACACTTCTGGGTATAGGCCATTCCTTAATAGCTTTTACCTTTTTTTCATCAACATGAATGCCTTCAGCACTTACAACGAAACCCAAGAACACCAAGTGGTCAGCCATAAAATGGCATTTCTTTGAGGCTTTGTGTACCACTTCCTCTTCTTCAGCAATGTAAGTACCTTCTTGTTAGATGCCCTTTTATGTTCTTCTTCATTATGGACTGTACACCAGGATATCATCCAAAGTAACAACAACAAAAATGACCAATGAAAGGTTTGAGTACCTGATTCATCAATCGCATGAAGGTACTTGGTGCATTTGAGAGTCCAAAAGGCATAACAAGCCACTCATAAAGTCCTTCTTTTTTTGGAAAGCAGTTTTCCATTCATCACCGGGTCTAATTCTGATTTGATGGTATCCACTCCTCAAATCTATCTTGGAGAAAACCTTTGACCCTTCCAACATGTCCAACATGTCCTCTAAGCGAGGAATTGGGAATCTATACCTTACCGTGATTCGGTTGATAGCTCGACTATCTACACACATCCGCCAACTTCCATCTTTCTTAGGTGTCAATAAGGCTGGAACTGCACATGGGCTCATGCTGACTCTGACCATTCCTTTTCTGATCAACTCCTCAACCTTGTCTTGTAAAATTTGTGACTCATTTGGACTCATTATGTAGTGGGGCAGATTTGGTAAACTCGCTCCAGGAACAAGCGGTCCAGTGGTGCTGAATTATCTCATTGGGGGTAGTTCATCAGGACAGATCATGGGCACTATTTCCTGCATTCATCTAGGAAGGGTTGCAAGCCTTTTGGAGCTTCCGTGGGCATTGTCTCCATTCCTTTCTCAATCACAACAAATATTTGGGATGTCTCTTTAGCCTCGTTTATAAAATTTTGCACAATCAGGAAGGAGTGACCCTCCTCTTGTAAACTCTTGGGTCGACGCTCTTCGCCAATGGGGGTAAGGATAATTTTCTTTCCATCTTTGAAGAAGATGTAGCGATTGTCTCGCCCACGATGTGTAGAACCTCTATCAAATTGCCAAGGTCTGCCAAGAAGAATATGGCATGCATTCATCTCCACAACATCACAGGTTACCTCATCCTTGTAGAATTTTCCAATGGAAAAACAAATTTGACACCGTTCAGTTACCTTTGTTTCACCAACCTTTTTAATCCAGCCGATCTTGTAGGGAGAAGGATGTGATTCTGTCTTCAATTGAAGCTTGTCAACCATAGTCTTGGAGATGATGTTTTCACTGCTTCCTCCATCAATAATCATGTCACAGATCTTGCCATTTACTGTGCATCGAGTGCGAAAGCTATTGTGACGTTGTAGGTTTTCCTATTGCTTTGGGATGTTATCATGGAAGAGGGCGAACGATAGAAGAGGACCTTTCATCAAAGCAGGCTCCTCGAATATTCCATCTTCATAGTTTTCTTGATCACAAGCTAGGTCATCATCTTTTGAGTCATGTAAATTGTCAGCAACAAAATTATCTTCAATAGCCAAGTTCACAGGTTGTCGTGCTGGACAAACATTAGAACGATGTCCAAAGCTTCCACAACGATAGCACTTTAGATCAGGATTTGAACCTGGGTTCTTTGCTGATGTGGCATTTCCTGATGGCCTTGTAGGTCTAGCTTCAAGACTCACTTGTGTGGGAGGTCGAGAAGGTTGTGTAGCTGCACCTCCATTAGGAATAGATTGTCCTCCTTTTGAATTCTCACCAATGGTTCTCCCCACCTGATTTCTGATGACAGGTCGCTCCAATTGGGACTCCACACGAGTTGCACTCCTCACAGCCTCATTAACCGTCCAAATAGGTTGTAAAGAAATCCTATCTTGGATGGTTGTGCGTAGCCCCCCGATGAATCTTGCCACTTGATGAGATTCAGTCTCTATTAGATTATTACGTGCAGATAGGCGATAGAACTCCTCAGCATATGCCTTCACACTGCGATTACCCTGTCGACAATTTTGATATGGCTGAAAGAGTACCTGGTCATAATCTATGGGAAGGAATTGCTTTTCGAGAAGAGCCTTCATCCGTGGCCATGCTTGAATTGGAGCTTTATTTTGGCGTGTCCTTTCCAACTGGATGCGTTCCCACCATGCTGATGCCCCCCCCTTGAGTCCGTAAGCAACAAGCTTCACTTTCTTCGAATCTGGAATCT
>RXID01017733.1:0-11442 GCA_005019695.1 Trichopus zeylanicus subsp. travancoricus | reverse complement strand
TGGTTGTGCGTAGCCCACCGATGAATCTTGCCACTTGATGAGATTCAATCTCTATTAGATTATTACGTGCTGATAGGCGATAGAACTCCTCAGCATATGCCTTCACACTGCGATTACCCTGTCGACAATTTTGATATTGATGAAAGAGTACCTGGTCATAATCTATGGGAAGGAATTGCTTTTCGAGAAGAGCCTTCATCCGTGGCCATGCTCGAATTGGAGCTTTATTTTGGCGTGTCCTTTCCAACTGGATGCGTTCCCACCATGCTGATGCACCCCCCGTGGATTCCGGGTAATCAACAAGCCTTCACTTTACTCGAATATGGAAGCTCCATGTAGTCGAAGAACCGTTCCACTTCAGCAAGCCAATCGAGAAAATCTTCGATCTAAAGTTGGCCATTGAAAGATGGGAGATCAATCTTCAAGCGAAAATCATGACGCCTATCATGCTCAGAAACTAGTCGATGAAGGATGTCTTCAACTTCTTCGTCGCTGGAATTTTCAAGGATTTGTAAACCCTTTGGATTCACTTGCGGAGACTTTCCTCGACCAATTGGATCGCGAGTCACTTCATCGATTCGTCAACATGGTTGATTCAGGCCTTCAAGTTGATGCCATCCTCAGCATCAACCTTGCAAGTGAGTTTTGGATTGCCTCCATGGTCGAATCAAAATACTCACGGCTGATGTGATTACCCACAGGAAACATGCCATAAGTTAGAATAGAAGTTAGAACCATAAGTAAATACAAGAATTTGTTAACTTTCCTACAAGCTCCAGGACTTGATTATGATCTTCTAATGGAAACAAAGCAGAAAATTTTCAACTTTAGCTAGAGAAACAGTACTATTTCCTGTAAAATGCAACCTATCTGGCCCAATCAAGTAACTGGTCTTGACATCAGAGCCTTCTGACCCTTACCTTATTGAAACAAGATGTCATCTAATCTGGAGACATGGCCATGTGAATCAGATACCTTCAGGCTTCTCAAGACAATGTTTTGTAGTCGGTGTTGAATGATATCTAGTTAAAATCAAGTCTAGAGTTTCACCGAGCACTTTCCTACCTTTTCAACTACATGTGAGATCTAACTTGAGGGGTTTTTAAGTTTCTCCCTTCTCCTGATGCTTATGGAGACATTGAAGTGACTCATAACAATCTCATTGTTTATCAAACGAAGCCCATACATTTTCTTTTGATCTCATTTTACCTTCAAATGCCCTATTTGCTATGGGTCGGCATTAACTCAGTGGTATAGTGAAAGTTCAATTAATTTAAGTGGATTTTAAACTTGTGCATAAGCAAGGGCATTGCTTGATATGAGTTTCCCTAGATGGGCTCCAAATCTTAGTATGGAATGCTCCTCTCTGACAGGGATCAGATATTTTGATAATCATTGTACAGAATATATGCAAACATCACATTCCTTCTCTAAGCTTGTGGGTTTTGAAATTCCCAAGCAATAAATGTTCACTTCTCTTCTATCATCCAATTCATGCCGTTATGATTTATTACATGTTTTACCATAAAAAGTTGTTGGTCACTTCTTACTCCAGCAGGATAGATGCACAACTTGGTATTGACCACAACTTCTCCATTGTTTACTTCAATATAATACCCACCTTTTTAGATCTTATTCAGATAGTTCCAGTTATCATAATTGGGGAATGCTGATGTGGACATCCTTTGTCATGTAATTTTACGATACCATGAGTTTTAATATTGTTTTCACCTAATTTGATTAGCACTGGGGATTTAGTGTTAGGATTAAGTTAGTTTGTTCTAGTATTTTTTTTTCTTCATTGTAAATTTGTATTTACATAGTTATAATCAATTGTCAATCTTTTTGGACTGCCTCTTTTTTAACAAATTCTCGCTATTATTCTTCATTGTTGCATGTTGCAATAACTTGACATTTACATCATTGGTTAGATTGGTTACTATGTTTTTCTAGTGTCTCGCAGGGACTGGACTAGCTGCAATTTTCATAAACCTAGCTGTTGAAAACGTTTCTGGATGGCAATATGCTGCAACTTTCTCTGTTATAAAGCATTCATAGTTTGATGGTTTCTTGGTATATGCAATACTTAATTTGGGATTGGTATTTTCTTCTGTATTTATCGTCACTCAATTTGCTCCAGCAGCAGCAGGGTCTGGTATATCCCTGAGATCAAAGGCTATTTAAATGGTAGGGAGTAATTAACTACAACACCTATCACATTTTCTCCATACTTATGATGGAAATATTATTTATATCCATCCAGGGGTTGATACACGTGGAATCCTTCTGTTCAGAACATTATTGGAAAGGTTCATCTTCAACCTTCTGAATTAGTGTTAATATTAATTGCTATGATCTTTGTTCACAACCTTTCCTTCATGCTCGCTCATCTTTAGATATTTGGAAGCATTGGATCTGTTGGAGGCGGGCTTGCACTTGGGAAAGAAGGCCCTCTTGTTCATATTGGTGCTTGTATAGCTTCCCTAGTTGGACGAGTACAACTTTTCTGCCTGCTAAACTCTTTATATATAAGGATTTTCTTAACATTGCTGACTTCCATGAGATTGCTATTTCCCCAAACTTCTATTTCTTTTTTAGGTAACTTAAGTGTACTATTTCGAAGATTGGTGATTTTGCTTGAAAAGCAGGTCTATTTGAACTCATTTATAGAAGATATCTATTTTAAAGGATAAAAAATAAACAGTAACCTTGCCACTTCTCTTTTAAGAAGGCTTGCTGATTAACAACCAAAATTCATTCGAGACATTATAGTTCTAAATTATACCAGACCATTATAGCTATTTGCAGATGCCAGATGGTCATTTAAAGAAACATGACAAGAATTGGGAGAAACTTAGTTTGTTAACTTGGCTTTCTACCTAGGAAATCACGTTCATTTGGATACTTGGTTCTGATTCTTGCTTAAGTTTTCATGTAGAACATATTTTTTCTTGTCTGAAGGCATGTGGTGAACTGGTAATTCAGAACAAGAATTTGTTATTCATTTTATCGCGAGATTATTCCAAGCAATACCTATTGGAAGGAATTCTGCCATCCTCATTGCATTGTCAAGGGCTCTCTCACTATCTCAAGCTTGTGCTTTCTCTCTAGCCATTATCGATTGTCCTCATCACATGGTGGGATATCTATAACGGATTTATTTGTTTGTGTAATTATTTGTTCTTGCACTTCTGGACATCACAGGGTGGATCCATGAAGCATCATTTAAATTCTAAGTGGCTGCACATTTTTGAGAGTGATCGGGATTTCCGAGACCTTGTGAATATTCGAACCTCTTGTGAATTTGTTGGTGCTGGACTTGCTTATGTTTAAGAGATATTGCACCTTGCTCACATGAAATGTTCTCAAGTGTTCTTTCCTCTGAAAATGTTGAACTTTTGCTGCAAATCTGAAAAAAGCTATTCTTCATTATAATATTTTTTTATAAAAAAGAAAAATAAATAAAAGGAGCGTCCATGTTGAATCTACTGCAGTCAAAAATTGTGACACGAGGATTTGTTAGTGGACACCAGGTGATAATCTACATGCTTTACTGTTTTTCTGTATTTTTGTGTGTTTATATTGGATAATTCTACTATGAATGCAAAGCCTGATGTTGAGCATATTTTGTCCGCCATGCATGTATGACAAATCCAGTCTGCCTAAATTTTATAATTCTCAGATCTTGCTCTTGGTTTTTATTGACCCTCTCCAATATTTAAAAGGTCACGTGTGGATGTGCTGCTGGGGTTTCTGATGCTTTCAGAGCTCCTGTTGGGGGTGTACTATTTTCTCTTGAAGAAGTCACATCTTGGTTAGAAAAACTATCTCTACTTTTTACTTCATGATGGTATCAAAGTACATCTTGCTGCATAATTTGGAAGTCCTTTTGTTGCTAAGCTTATTAGGTTTATTTTTTTCTTAAGAAATTAAAGATTAGGTGAAATGCTAGTCCATTTAATTAGTTTATGTCATCCGATATTCCTTCTTGTACCTTCTCAGAATGATAGCCACAAGCTGTTTTTTTACTTTGACTTCTGATGATTATGTATATAAGTTGCTAACTTGTTTTTTCTTTGTCTAATTCAAGGTGGAGAAGCCATCTTATGTGGAGAGTATTTTTTTACTTCTGCCATTATGGCTATTGTGGTACGTGCTGCAATGGGTTGATGCAAGAGTGGGAAGTGTGGGCATTTTGGCTCTGGTGGATTCATAATTTAGGACATATCAGGGTGTGAATACTAGAGATTTTGGTTTTAAACATTGTTTTCATTGTCCAACAAGTATTGTATCTAGACTTACTATTGTGTTTGATAAAGTCATTAGGAGGACTACTCATTCCAGGAATTATTGCCCAAGGCCATAATTGTTGTTATTGGCAGCCTTCTTGGTATCATGTGACCTTTGAAGTTTTATTTTTCTCACCAATATTCTGTAAATTTTTTTTTATAAATATTGCTTATTGTTATCTTTGATATTGTCAGGAGCCTTGTTTAATCAACTTACTCTTTACGTGACTTCATGGCATCAGAAATATCTGCATAAAAGGAGAGTCAAAGTATGCTTTTCAAATATAATATGCCAGGTTTGTTGATACTCTGAATACTGGTTTTGCTGCTCTAATGTCTTATCCTCTCTTATTGCAGATTTTGGAGGCATGCGTAGTGTCATTGGTAACATCAATTATCTCCTTTGGTCTACCACTTCTTAGGAAATGCAGCTGATGCCCTGATTCAGATGCTAATACTGATATTGAATGTCCTCGTCCTCCTGGAACATATGGGAGCTTTGTGAATGCTAGTGAATGCATCCATCAATGTCAGCTTATGTTTAGCATAATCACACCCATTTTTTGTCAGTATTGAATTATCACCAAAATCCACCTGTCATCTGTACTCTTTTTGTTATTGCAGTTTTACTGCACCAAGGACATGGAATACAATGATCTCGTAACTATATCCTTCAATACCCAGTTTTCCTTAATTATCATCAGCCTATGATATCTCCGATTGTAGTACTTGCTTCTTTAGATAATTATTTTCTTGCAAACTGATAAACTTGTCATCTCTTTTTCAGGATGCTGCAAAAACATTTCATGAGTATGGAGTACTCAGAGCCTTATAACTTTTTTGGTGTTGTGTTTCACCTCATTTGACAGCATTCTGCTTTTGCCAGGGATTTAGATTATGTGACCTTATATCTGTTTGATTTAACTGTGTGTTGTTCTGTTGTTCCTTGAGCTCATTAGTCTGCAACTACTGACTGTAACTTGTTCCAACGAAATGATGTTATCCTTTTGTGTCCTGTTGTTGTGAACCAGGGAATGGAAGCATTATTCTGCAATAGTAATGGTAAACCCACCTCATAAAAACTGCTAACACTGTGTTGATCTATCCTTTTCCATGGCAAACCATTAACATTTAATATTTAAATCATCCAACATTCTTCAATAACTTCACTACAGTTTGTGCTGCAAATTGTCCCATCAGGAAAAATTAATTTCCTTTCATTGGATTGAGTGCTTTCACTAATGTGTTTTTAATTTCCTTTTCCTTCCTAAATGTATGCGTCTAATATGCAGTTTGTTGAGAAAATAACAGAAGATTCAAAGCTCAAAAAATTTGAAAAATAAGGCTCATAATACTCATTTGGAATTTAGGTTCATTTCAAATATGGTTGCACTAAAGTACTCTCCAAATACTTGAGTAAATATAGAAATCACCTAATAAAGCCAAAATCAACTTGCAAAAAAATAGCCGACAAAAGAAATAAATGGGCTGCAAAAAGAGTTCAAGTATGAATTATATTTAAAGATGAGGATACTGCAGTTTATGTCAGACTGTAAGCCTATTTTCTCTCAAAATAATAAGAATCTCTCTCTCTTTTTTTCTTCATGGAGAATAAAACCTAGTTCAAGATTAGCAAACCCTCGAATTTTGTAATGTAGTATCATAGTTTTGGGAACCGGATTATTCTCAAAACCAATAGAGCCTGAAACCCACAAGCATTAGAGAAGACAAGGCATCAATGATCCTTGGAGATAACCTGGGACTTCAGATGACATCAATATGTTTGGTAGAATACATAAATTACTTCCAATGGGTCAAAACTGTGTGTCTTTTTCAGAGCAGGAGAAAAGAGATTGTACATTAAAGGAGACCCATCAGAGAAGCCAACAAAAGACTGGTTCAGGGTGGTTAATGACCATGCTCTAGAACAGAAAAAAAGCTTTTCTATCAATAATATTCTCTTATTTTGAGTTTGTTCCCTTCCATCTTCATTGTAGATTCAAGGATCTATTGTGGTGAGAAGACATTGTAGATTCAAGGAGAAGGATAAGGAGATGAAGAGCAAGAAGAAGAAGGAGAAGCAGAAAGACAAGGAGAAGGAGAAGAAGAAGAAGAAGAAGAAGAGAAGAAGAAGAAGAAGAAGAAGAAGGAGAAGAAGAAGAAGAAGATGAAGAAGAAGAAGAAGAAGAAGAAGAGAAGAAGAAGGAGAAGGAGAAGGAGAAGAAGAGCAAGAAGAAGAAGGAGAAGGCAAACCCTCTCAAAATAATAAGAATCTCTCTCTGTTTTTTTTCTTCATTGAGAATAAACCCTAGTTCAAGATTTGCAAACCCTCGAATTTTGTAACGTAGTATCATAGTTTTGGGAACCTGATTATTCTCAAAACCTATATAGCCTGAAACCCACAAACATCATGCAAGCATTAGAGAAGACAAGGCATCAATGATCCTTGGAGATAACCTGGGACTTCAGATGACATCAATATGTTTGGTAGAATACATAAATTACTTCCAATGGGTCAAAACTGTATGTCTTTTTTGGAGCAGGAGAAAAGAGATTGTACATTAAAGGGGTCCATCAGAGAAGCCAACAGAAGACTGGTTCAGAGAAGATGGTTAATGACCACGCTCTAGAACAACATGTGATACAACAAAACAGATACAGCAAGCAGGTAGAAGACTCTATTCAGATAGAGATAATATTTCAAGAACATTTAAAATTACAGAAGTCATGGTCAAAACTAAACAAGCTGGTGAAACTCCAGAAGAGAACTTTGCAAATATGAAGTGCCACTAGAGCGAACTAGACTTGTACCAGCTTTCAAGCAAAACCAAGTTACTAATGGCAGCAAAAGCCTTGGAAGAGGAGAATTCATTCCACTAGGAGAACAATCAGGAAGCGGACGAGGATGAGGACGAGATAGAACCAACCTTAAGTACACTCATTGTAAAAGGACTAATCACACAATGCACAAGTGTTGGATTCTGTATGGAAAATCTTCACTGCACACATCTCACAAGCATCCAATTCCTATCAGGAGTTTTTAATGAGGCCCTTAATATATCAGAACAGGCCCCAATCCCAAATAAAATGAGATTAAAACTCAGTAAATAGGAGTATGACAATGTCATCTAAACTAGAAAAGCTCTATTTGCCTTAACTGCAGCAGGAGAAGGTAAATCAAGCTTATAGCAAGCCATGGATTATTGACTCAAGAGCAACAAATTTATATGACTGACAATCCTAGACTGTTATCATCATTGTCAAACCTAGTACAATCAAAGCATGTAATCTTGGAATGGAGAACATGTTTTAGGCGTAGTATGTACGTTGAAACACTGGATTTCATCCCTGCTCTCTGAGTTGACAAGTTTGCTTGTAATTTACTCTTAGTAAACCAGCTCACAAAAGCCCTCAAGTCTATGTAAGCTATCAATATCTCATTGTATTTTTCAGGACCTTCAAGCAAGAAAAACAATTAAAGGGATTGAAGATGGAGGCTTATACCTTCTGGAATCTGGTGGAAAGAAATCTCAAGTCTATGTAAGCCAGAAAGAAAAGATACTCTTAATAATATAGAGTAGGTCATTTATCCTTTTCTAAGCTGAAAATTATGTTCCATAAGCTTAGCTTTTATTTAAAGTCTTTTTGTAAAACCTGTGAGTTTGTCAAGTATCGCAGAAGTACATACACTTTTAGAGTTAATGAGAAAAGTTTACAGTCATTCTTTTTTTTGGTCCACAGTAATGTATGGACATCCAGAAATAGTTCTTTAGCTGGATACAAGTACTTTATAAGTTTTATTGATGGATGATGTACCTAATGAAAAACAAATCTAATGTCACTCTTATATTCAAATTGTTTCACAAAGAAGTATAGAATCAGTATAATGCATCTATTAAAACTTTCAGAATTGATAACGGAGAAGAATACAGCTCAAGAGAGTTCCAAGAATATCTCCAAGACAATAGAATTATTTTGAAGCTTAATGACTTGCAACACTAAAACAAAATGGTGTGGCTAAAAAAAAATAGATACCTTTCAGATGTTGCTAAATCCACTATGATCCAGCAAAACTTGCCATATAGCTTTTGGGGGGATGTAGTTCAAACAACTTGCTATTTAATCAACAAAGCTCCTTCCGAACTATTTCAAAATAAGAGTCCTTTACAAGTCCTATGCCCTAACAATGAGACATTTCACATGAATCTCAAATTATTTGGATGTATCTATTTTGTTCAAGACTTAAGTACAAATAGAGACAAACCCCAACCTAAAACAATTAAATGTGTATTCCTAAGGTATTGTAGAACACGTAAGGGTTATAAGTGTTATGATCCAAAGAACCACAAAAAATATATAGCCATGGATGTAATCTTTCTTGAAAATGTACTCTACTTCATTAAAAATAACACAAACAATAATGACTTGATCCTCAAAACAACGTTGAACCCTAACCCAATTTGTTTTTGCCTCTACCAGTTGATGATCCTTCATCTGTAATGTATAAGAAAGGAGATGACAATATGTTTGGAATTATCTACCACCGGAGATAAAAGTTTGGATTTGATCAACAAACCAATCCACCAATTATCACCTCAAAGGGTCTAGAACAGACACAGACACAAGAACAGGCCACTGAGAGCTCAGGTACACCCTCTACTCAAACTGAATATTGCCTCCCTATATAGCACTGAGAAAAAAAAAGAAGTACATAAGCTTAGTATCCTATTAGTCAGTTTGTATCATATGTGAAATTGTCCCCAAACTTTAAACGCTTTGAACCGTCCAACTCCTCCATTGTTACACCCAAAATAGTAATAGAAGCACTGAGTATTTCAAATTGGAGGCAAACAATGAAAGTAGAAATGGAAGCCTTACATCAAAACAACATATGGGAAATAGTACCACTACCAAATGGGAGTAGGATACAAGTGGATATATACTATTAAATATAAATTAATTGGGAGAATTGAGAGATACAAATCCAGGCTGGTAGTAAAAGAGTTTACGCAGACTTATAGAGTATATTATTTTGATACCTTTTACCAATCGTAAAGCTAAACTCAGTAAGCGTAATACTGTCTTTGGCAATTAACTTGAACTGAAACCTCTCCCGAATGAATGTAAGGAATATCTTTTTTTTCAAGGGGACCTAAACTCTGAAAGAGAGCAGCTGTTCTATAAACTGAGAAGACCTTTGTATGGTCTCAAACAGTCCCCTGGGGCATGGTTTGAGAGGTTCAATACAACATTGGAAGAATATGGATTTCAAAGAAGTCAATCTCATTATTCAGTATTTTATTAAACAAAAGTCAGGACATCGAGAAGGATTTTTCCGCATTTCTCATTATTTGCCCCTTCTCCTTATTCTTCTGCCAATCTCCTTCTTTTCGCCTTGCTTTCCCTTATTTCCTTCTGCTCTCCTCTTCTTCTCCTATTCTTCTTCTTAGTTGTTATTCTTCTCCTTTTCTCTGCTTCTCCTTCTGCTTTCTCCTTCCCCTTCTCCTTTCTCTCTCTTCTCCTTCTCATCGTTTCCTCTTTTTTTTTCCTTGCGTTTTTCTTCTTTCCTTCTTCTTCTACTCATCGGTTTCCTTCTCCTTGCTTGTTCTGCTTTCTACTTGTTCTTTATCCTTCTCCTTCTTTCTCCTTCTTCTTCTCCATCTCCTTACGGGGTCAGAAAGGCGAAGACATACAAAGGGAAGCCGCACGACACTCATTTGCGGATAGAAAAGAGGAAGCACTTGGTACGCAACAGACAGTGCAAGTGCTACCTCTGCGGTAATGAAGGGCACTTTGCAAGAGAATGCCCGAATGACAGGAGGAACATGAAGAGAGTTGCCATCTTCGAGCAGCTCAACGTTCCCGAAGACTATGAACTCATCTCCGTGAAGGAAGGGGAGGAACAAAGTGATGCCATCTTTAGCATCTCTGAAGGAGAGGACACTCAAAGCCTTCACTACTCTCTCAGCCCCCTTATACATGAGGAAGTCATCTATGCCCTCGGTGAGATAGGAGAATGGGATACCTTAGGGGAACCCAGCGGCAGGTTTGACTACTATGTACGCTATTCCCCGCCTCCATCTTTTTACTACGACTTTCCTGTAGTAGCAACCGGATGGGGTGATGATGAGGAGGAACCTGCTGAGTCTACCAAATCCCCAATACAGCCCCAGCAAGGAGAAGCTTCTTCTGCCTTGAACGAAGTCGAAGTTGAACATCGCCCTCTGCCACAAGAGGAGGAGAGGTGTTCGTATTACCAACACCAGACCATGGAGGCACACTGCCTCAATTGCAGATTTACAGCCTGTAACCTGTGCGGGCCACACTATGATAAAACGGAGGAGCCAACTACATCAGCCTCGCTTGTACCATGTCCTTCCGAGAAGCTGCTGCAAGAGCAGCAACACTACATAACATGGTGTGAAAAGGAGATCGAGAAGCTGCAAAGGAAGGTAGCATATTACAAGCAACAGGCTCGGGAGCTCAACAAAAACCTGCAGGAAGATACTTCACCACCATCTGAGAACAACTACATCTCCTCGGTTGCTACGGTCGACCCCTTTTCTGCAAAGGAGACCTTCTTAGTAACTGACTTTCCCGAACCCTGCCAGCACCAACCTCGGCAACGACGACCACGCCGACAGCATCACCGCTCTCGCCGCCATTGCCAAACACTACCATCTATATCAGATGCCACAAGCGACACCATAGCTACACCAGCAAACGTTATCCCCACAGACCCGGCTCCACGCAAAGTGATGCCAGCAAACCAGTGGAGGCAACGTCTCCAGGCGACCCAGCCCAACCGCCCAGCAAGTCCAAAAGGAAAAGGCCCTAGTACCAGTAGCAAGTAAGCCGCCACGACTAGCAAGCGGAGCGTGGTGGGAAGGTGTGAAGAGAATAAAACACTGTAGCTACACTGTAGCCGTACAGACAGCTGTCACTGTAGCTGACAGACAGCTGTCACTGTAACTACTGTAGTCGTACAGACAGCTGTCACTGTAGGACAGCTGTCACTGTAGTAGTTTGTACTCTAGTATAGGGTTACTGTGCATAGGACGGTGACCACTGTACGTAGGGGCGGTGTGCACTGTAGCAGAACACTGTACACTGTAGCAGGTACACTGTTCTGCTACAGTGCACACCGCCCCTA
>RXID01017730.1:0-29542 GCA_005019695.1 Trichopus zeylanicus subsp. travancoricus | reverse complement strand
AGCTATGAGTCTACCTAAAATCATTATAAATAATCAAGGACCCTCAAATCAAACTATTTAACATGAAGTAACTCAATCATATTGAAACTAAACTCATCTTAAACAAATGGACAAAGGCCAAGTTGACTCAAATGGACCTAAATTGATCAAACTAATAGACTAAACCCAAATTAAGCTAGACTCAAAAGTCTAATCAAGTTCAAGTTGGGTCAATTTAAAATCAAGTGAAATCTAAATTGAACTAAGTTCAAATCAAACTCTGATTGGATTAAATCAAATCCAAACTAAAAGGATAAACTGAAAGTCAAACTAGAACCATACTAGTCTGAGCTTGAACTAAAACCAAGTTGAGTCAAATTGATTGGAACTTGAACCAAAGTCCACCAGACCCATGCTCTATAGGGCTGTGTTTGGAATGGGGTTAGGGACCAGGTCAACTTTTTTTAGAATTTTTTTTCTTGTGAAATTAATATTTATTATTTTATATTATTATTAAATTAAATTATTATAAAAAATTAAATAGTTTTTTGAGCTTTAAATTATTGAAGTCTTAATTTTGATAAAAAGATATTAGTTTACAAAAGTGGTTCACTAGTCTTGATCTTGACCTTGACCTTGACCGCGTACCAAACGGGCCCTAGAGGTCCAACATAAGGTCAAAACTTGACTCAATCTAAATAAAATCAAACTTAGACCTGAACTATATCGGTCTTGATGGAACTAAAAAGGGTCAAATTGAATCCCACTGGGAGTGTTGAAACTTTGGTAACACTCAAAACCTATGAACAAATGGTGATGTCACCCCCTGATCTGAACCTAAATTAGTTTGAATAGAACTAAATAAGGTCAAATTGAGTCTCACTAGGTGTACTATAAAAGATTTCAACAATACTTCAAAGCTACACCCAACTTCCTAAGATGTTGGTGATGCCATCAAATCAAAGAAGTTAATTGCCAACATGCTCAAAGCTATCGATAATACTTCAAAGCTATGCCCTACTCTATAAGCCATTGGTGACACTACTAAACTAAAGAAGTTAAATGCCAACACACTCAAAGCTATCGGCTACACTTCAAAGTTATACCTAACTCTATAAGTCATTGGTGATGCTGCCAAATGAAAGAAGTTAATGACCAATATGCTCAAAGCTGTCAGCCACACTTCAAAGCTTTACCTGACCCCCTAAGCCATTTGTGATGCTACCAAATCAATGAAGTCAACTAATAATACACTCAAGTTTGTTGGCCACACTTTAAGCTAGTCAACCCCATAAGCAATTGATGATGTGCCGATCAATGTAGTCAACCCTACAAGCAGTTGATGATGCACCCTTCAAGCAAGTCAACCCCAGAAGTAGCTGCGATGCACTTTTCAAGCTAGTCAACCCTAAAAGCAGTTGACATTGTGCCCCTCCAAGCTAGTCAATCTCACAAATAGTTGATAATATGCCCCTTTCAAGTTAGACAACCCCAGAAGTAGTTTGTGACACACTCTTCAAGTTAGCTAACCCCAGAAGTAGTTGGCAACACATTCCTCAAGCTAGTCAACCCTAGAAGTAGTTGGCGATGCATTCTTCAAGCTAGTCAACCCCAAAAATAGTTGATGATGCACCTTTCAAGCTAGTGAACCCCAAAAGTAGTTGATGATGCACCCTTTCAAGATAGTCAACCCAAAAAGCAGTTGACAATGCACCCTTTCATGCTAGTCGACCCCAAAATTAATTAACGATGTGATACTCAAAGTTATACCCAATCTTATAAGCTATTGGTGATGCTACTCAAACAAAGAAGTTATCACCTACACTTTATCGGCTATGGAAACACGTCAAAATCAAAGGAATAATCACCTATGTCTTATTAGGTATGGAAATACTTCAAAACCAAAGAAGTTATCACCTGTGCCTTATTCGCTATGGAAACACTTCGAAAAATAAAGAAGTTATCACCTATGCCTTATCAGCTATGGAAACACTTCAAATTCAATGGAGTTATCACCAACATTCAAACCTAAGTGAAGTTATCACCAACGCCTTACTGGCTAATGAAAATACTTTAAATCATAAAGTTATCATTGATGCTTAAATCCATTGGAAACACTTCAAATTTCTCCTATTTTCTTTTAGGATTTGGGTCGAATGCCACGTGGTCCAATGCAGGGGAGTGGGGCAATAGCACACATCAAAGCTTCCTCTCCTCTTTTTTATTTTCCTCTATTCCTTTTATGTTTCCTATAATTCTATGTTGAAATTCATTATGAAGCGAGGGTATGTCCTTACTTAAGCCATGTATCATTTCTTAAAATCAATCAAATGCTTTATTAGCTAGGTTTCTCACTTTAGGAGATTCCTGATGATTATTGGGGTAATTAACAACTAGAGCTTTCACCTGTTGGAAGTCAATGTTTCCATAATATTTGATAGTGCACTTCAAATTAAAACAAACTTTGATTTATAATTTGAGGTCACTCCTAGGGTCTCCACTATCCCGAGCCATCGAAATTGATCTCAAAAAATCTAGCACACCTAGTGGGACTTGACTTCTCCTCTAGGTAGATAAATCTAGTTAAGATGGGCATATATCAAAAGAAGAAAAGTTAAAAGTTGATGATTGATTAAGAGAAAGGGAAATGACATCATCAAGTGGCCTTTCCGCCCTAATCGACTTAGGGGGCAAGGACCTCCCATTTAGGGGCTAATGAGTTTCCACCGAGAAGTAAAGGCCAAATCCATTAAAAGGGGCTAAGGCTAAATGCCATTATGCCAAACCTCAATGACAAAATAATGATCATCAATGGGGCAATTAGAGTCTGTATTAGCTATCAAGCTACATTCAACTCCATCAAACTCATGCATAATGCTTCTACTTTCATTAGTAGCATCACTGCTCCTACCATTACTAATACTGCTACCACTACTATTAATCTAGTCACTGCTCCACTTGCTCAGATGGATTAATTCCTCACCTCCTTTTTAGGAGGTAGAGGCCTCCTACTCAAGGGCAAAGACCTCCCATTTAGGAGGTAAAGGCTGAGTTTGTCCAGAGAGCAAAGGCCAAAATTCATTATGTCAAATCTCAACAATGAAATAAAATTTCATTGGTAGAAACTAGAGTATCGATCTTACAAAGACTTGACAAACAGGCAAAAGTCAATTTTTGACCACCTATAACCCATGCCACCATTGATCCAATTACTGCTCCACCTATCCAGTATGGATCAAACCCCTTGCCTCCCACTCGATGAGCAAACACCAAATATGCCAGGTGGCAAAGGCTAAGTTCACCCTAGTAGGAAAAGCCAAATTTCAGTGTGTTGAATCTCGATGGTAGGTCTTTCAAAGACTAAATGATAGGTAAAAGTTAGTTTGATTACCTATAAATTACCAAAGGAAGGATCAGTAGGAAGTTTGGCCAACTCCAGAATGTCATATTAAACCCAAAGCTAGATTTTGCAAGCCTTACCTCCAATGCTACAAGGGCTAAAGAAGAACAATGAAAGCACAAGAGCTTAGCCTTCTTTAGCTAAGAAAGGAGTAGAGACATCTTTTAGTGCCAAAGTGATTAATAGATAAGGAAAAAGGGTACTTGCACCAAATCTATAATATGGAAGATTCAAATGATTGCATGAGCTTTAAAAACACAAAACAAAAAAATATTTAGCCTATGATGGAACGTCTAGTCAAATCAATATTGACTTATCAAGTATGTATTCTGTACTTATTGAGGCAAAAAAAACCTTTTAAGAGACATAAAATGAAAAGTTCTCTTAGTATTCTAGTGAGTCATCTTTTGTCTTAGAGATAAGGTCACTAAGAATGAGAGGATAATGTTTGAAGACAAGGATAGTCGATGATCAAATATAGTAGAGTTGAAATCCCTACACCTACTCCGCCCACCAATGCCCTAGGTTAACTTCAAAAATGCAAGCTTGGAAATATGGAGACCAATTTGTGAGTAGCTAGAACCCTATTAGAAAAGTTACTTTAAAGACAAACGTACTAAGATCAAAAGATGCTCTCTTAGGAATCTCCTCCTAGAGGCAAAAGGTTATCTCCTAAGTGACTAACGAGAAACAAAATCCTAAACAAACAAATCTCATATGAAAGCCATACTAAGAGAGGCAGGCTCAAAGAGTAAGAACCGATTGGCATCTACTAGCCCACAAACCTTGGGTCCTCAGAAAGGAATGAGATTGCTAAGTCAAAAAAAAGAAACAAAGAAAAAAGAAAAAAATCATGACAAAAAAATAGAAAAGAGGGAGAAAATTGGATCGCATGCCGAAATTAGAAGGACTTAGCTTCATCTCGATATATTATTGACCAAAAAAGACCACCTAAAGAGCATTTGCGGGAATCTAAACCTTGAAAATTGAGGTTGGGAGGTGTCCAAGATTAAAGCCAAGTCAAAGAAGCAACTAGACAATAGGAACATGGTGAAAGTAGTGAAATTACCAGAAAAACAAGTTCCTAAAGAAGACATTGCACTATAAAAATGGTGTAAGGGGAGGTCAATTAGTGATCTACCACATTCTGAGGCAAAATCATCCTTAAACTTCCATAGACTAAATCAAGTAGGTGGTCTTAATCAAAAATAAAAGAGTATATCACCTGCCTACTAAAAGAAATCTCCAAAAAGTAAGGGATTTTTCTTTCAAATAAGTACAAATACATATACTCTACATCATTTGCTTCTTCCAACATTACAATCAGAGAATATCACATGCCTCATGATCACCTTTGGACCTATGATGAGGCTGACTAAACATCATCAATACCTTCTAACACATGAGTCATACTCGTCAAGCTAGTCACATTCCCAAAACATCATAAGAAGGTGAAGCCCTTAGTAAAGCTTCACCAAAACCCGAAGAAAGAGGATAGAATGTAGCCAAAATACCCTCAAAGACAAAAGAGGAACCTTTGCCAAATCCCACTCAATGTAATAAATCACTTGGTGAAGATATGATCCTCAAACTAAGAGAAGCTCCATCAGAACTTGAGAACAGTGAATCCTACCAACTGATCGATGATAAAGGAAAAAGGCCTATGCCACCAATCAACTGTTGATTCCTCAAAAGGTATTATGCCTAAGCTCTAATGGCAACACCAATCACAACCAAAACTGTCTATTTTTTTTCTATAATCGAATGTCTGACCTCCTTAAAAGGGAATGTTCAGTCAAACATTCACTCTATGTTTCTTAAGGCAAAACATAGACACAAAATCTCACTCAATTTGTGCGATGATTAAATCCATGCCTCCATAAAAGCCCACTTATTGTGGAAACTGAAGTCCACTTTCACATAACAACCTAAGTTTACATCTACGTAGCAACCCAAGTCCACTTCTTCATGGCAACTCAAGTCCACTTCCATATGGTAACCTAAGTCCACTTGTACATGGCAATATAAGTCCACTTCCATGTGACAACCTAAGTTCACTCCTATAGGGCAAATCAAGTCCACTTTCACATGGCAAATTAAGTCCACTATTATGTGGCAAATTAAGTCCATTTCCATGTGACAAACCAAGTCCACTTTCACATGAAAATTTTCATATTTCAAAGTAAGTCCAGTCATTATGGTAACTCAAGCTCAATCTATGTGGCAAATCAAGTTCACTTATTATGGCAACTCAAGCCCACTTTACGTGGTAAATCAAGCCTACTCATGGTGGCAATTTAAGCTCATTCAACATGGCAAACCAAGTCCACTTTCATGTGGTAAATCAAGTCTACTTTCATGTGGAGATCCAAATTCACTTTCATATGGAAAAATAAAATCCACTCAACATGACAACTTAAATCCACTCTCTGTAGCACGTCAAGGCTACTTCGCATGGTGGTTCAAACTCACATGATCGATTCCTAGGGCATTGATGCAAAAGGTGAGTACTTGGAAAATTTGTTCTCATCCACTCCCCTCGCTGAGAAAACTCGCAAAGTGAATGAGAATGAGACATTTGTTTGAGTTAATTTTAACTGAAAATTAAATTTAATTAAAATTCAGTCAAAATAAAGAATTGAATGCTAGTAGATTGCAATTGAAATGTAGGCTACAATTGGATTGAAATCACAGTCAAATTCGATCGAAAATTGAGTTTAATTTGGATTTGAACTATTAAAAAATTTGGGCTTAAATTAAAGAGAGCTGATTGGGCCAAATTCATAGACTAAAATTGAGACTAAAATTTATCAAATATCTGGGTCAAAATAAAATTGTAAAATCTTTACCAATGGGTCCTTGATCAAGTTTTTCTCATGAATAAGTCTCTAAAAAAGAAAATTTTGTGAAAAAAGTTCTTGGAAGTTTTGAATTTTTTAATTTATCCCTGTAAAATCTAGGGTTCGTGAATAAAACCCTCATAATTTTATATTCACAAATAAACCCCTTAAATTTTTAAAATTTACAAATAAGTCTCGCAAAAATCTTTATTTACAAACAAACTCAAATTTTAATCAAAAGTCAAATGTGCTTTTCTTATAAAAAGATTCCTAGAATTTATTAAATTATATTACGGCCCAATTTTTCTCAAAAATTTAGAAATAAACCCCTCAAAATTTTTGTTTACAAATAAGTCTGAATTTTATTCAAAAAGGCTTAAAAATTTTAGAATTCTTACAAACATCTTCTTTTTATAAAGAATTCCCTAGAATTTATTAAATTACACATTGGTCCAATTTTTTGAATAATTTGCAAATAACCACCTGAAAATTCATCATCTGAAAATGTTACAAGATACAAATGTCTTCATTAGGAAAATAAATCCTAGTCAATCAATTACATCCAATCACAAAATTTTAGAAATACAATCAAATAAAATCCCATTACAAATTGGGATCCAATCATATTTCAAAATGCGTCAGTCAAAGATTTGATATTAATTCTACTGGAGACCTATAAATTAAAGCCTGTAGCGAAAAAAAGAAGATAGGAAGAGGAGAAGAAGGAGAGAGAAATGCAGCTCAACAAAGAAGGTCGAGAAGAAATTAGGACAAGGATCCCAACAAGATAAACTCAAACACAAAGAGGTTAGTGTACTTGGATTCATGATCTCCTCCCTTTTCTATTATCCTTGGTTGCTCTATTTTTGAAGGTTCCCCGAGTATCTCTCTGCTAATCAGTTGTCACCTACCCATGCTCCCGTGCTTCACTGCCACCACCACCTTTGGGAGAGGGATGTGATTCTATTTTCAATTGAAGCTTGTCGACCATAGTCTTAGAGATGATGTTTTCACTGCTTCCCCCATCAATAATCATGTCACAGATCTTGCCATTTACTGTGCATCGAGTGTGGAAGATATTGTGATGTTGTAGGTCTTCCTCTTGCTTTGGGATGTACATCAGATTCTGAACTACTAAAGATGACCTTTCACCATCAGGCTCCTCTAATATTCTGTCTTCATAATTTTCTTGATCGCAAGCTAGGTCATCATATTTTGAGTCATGTAAATTGTCAGCCACAAAATTATCTTCAATAGCCAAGTTCACAGGTTGTCATGTTGGACAAACATTAGGATGATGTCCAAATTTTCCACAGCGATAGCACTTTAGATCAGAATTTAAACTTGGGTTCTTTGCTGATGTGGCATTTCCTAATGGCCTTGTAGGTCTAGCTTCAAGACTCACTTGTGTGGGAGGTCGAGGAGGTTGTATAGCTACACCTCTATTAGAAATAGATTGTGCTCCTTTTGAATTCTCACCAATGGCTCTCCCCACCTGATTTCTGATGACAGGTCGCTCCAATTGGGATTCCACACGAGTTGCACTCCTCACAGCCTCATTAACCGTCCAAATAGGTTGCAAGGAAATCCTATCTTGGATGGTTGTGCGTAGCCCACCAATGAATCTTACCACTTGATGAGATTTAGTTTCTACTAGATTATTACGTGCTGATAGGCGATAGAACTCCTCAACATATGCCTTCATACTGCGATTACCCTGTCGACAATTTTGATATTGCTGAAAGAGTACCTGGTCATAATCTATGGGAAGGAATTGCTTTTCGAGAAGAGCCTTCATTCATGGCCATGCTCGAATTGGAGTTTTATTTTGGTGTGTCCTTTCCAACTGGATGCGTTCCCACCATGCTGATGCACCCCCCTTGAGTCGGTAAGCAACAAGCTTCACTTTCTTCAAATTTGGAATCTCCATGTAGTCGAAGAACCGTTCCACTTCAGCAAGCCAATCAAGGAAATCTTCAATCTGAAGTTGGCCATTGAAAGATGGAAGATCAATCTTCAAGCAAAAATCATGATGTCTATTATGCCCAGAAACTGGTCGATGAAGGATATCTTCAATTTCTTCATCACTGGAGTTTTCAAGGATTTGTAAACCCTTTGGATTCACTTGCGAAGCCTTTCCTCTAACAATTGGATTGCGAGTCACTTCATCGATCCATCGACGTGGTTGATTCAGGCCTTCAAGTTGATCCATCCTCAACATCAACCTTGCAAGTGAGTTTTGGATTGCCTCCATGGTCGAATCAAAATACTCACGGCTGATGTGATTACCAACAAGAGCACCATCCCTAGGGTTGCTGCTGGTTGCATCGTCGTTAGACATTAAGCAAGGAGAGCCTCACTTTGATACCACTTGACGTAGCAACAAGCGTGATAGATGAGGAAAACACCATTGCCTCTATTAAGAACTCCTGGAATCTACAAAGAAGAGAGAAAATTCACTAAAGTAGAACTTTATTGAGAATAAAAGTTGTTCCCCCGTCCATAGGACTGAAGGCCTATTTATACAAATACCAGAAATCCAATTTGAGTAAGTTTCTGGCTTTTCAAGTCCTAAACTGAATATAACTCAGTTTGAACCCATTAATTGGGTTGGTAGAAGTTCTAAATAAGTAACCTACGAAAATAAAATCCTAAATAAAGATTCATCCTTCCCAAGTCCTAAACTGAATAGGATTCAACCCAAAATTAGTCTTGGGTTGGTGGAATCCAAGAATAAGACCTAAGACATCATAATGAAGAGAATTTAAACAAAGAAAGGTACTAAGTAAGGTAAATCCTAAGTTTAAATAAAAGAGTGAATCAAATTATTTGTCATGGCCCCTTGACTTCTGAATTAGTTTCTTTTGATATTCCTGAACTTCCTTTGAGTGTCCTACATCACTTTCCTATCTTTCCTTAGTAGACCTTTCCCAAGATGTTTAAGGAGCCTTCAAACTTTCAAAATCCAATAGTTTCCTAGGAAAGTATTGTGTGAGACCACACACTACAACATATACTATCAATGGTAGTGCTACCCTAGCAGTGTTAAAGACATATTAGCGTTAGTATAAATTTAGTTGCTCAAAATATGCAATTGAAAAACTTGAGCATTATGGTAGTCTCAATTGAACTTGTGTGCCACCTACAATGATAAGTATGTAGTAGACTTAAAACCAAAATTCATGTGCTTCAACATGCACCAAACAAATTATAGTAAGAAAGACATGAATTTAGCAGTAAGTTGCATAAATGGATACACACCCATCTTGTGTAGAGGAAAAAGAGTGTATAAATACCAAGTAAAAAACAAAATAAAAGCAAAAAAAAGATGCAAACTAAAATTTTTTTTAAAAAAGTTTACCTTTTCTTTTCTTCATCTTATTTTGTTATTTTCTCAACGGCAATTTTGCACTCTGCTAACCCAAGACCATGGCTTCTAGAATTGACTATAGGGGATCTTGGGGGACTCTTCCTTCTTTGTCTTTTTATTGCCTTGGAGAAGGAGAATGATTGTTATGCCATCTTGGGGAAGCATAATGGTTTCTTCTCCTGAGAGGAGAGGAGGGAGAGGGTCACCAAGGAAAGGATCATAGGACCTAGGGTCTTGCACAAGATTGCCAAAGAGGAGAAGAAAGTTTTTTTTTAAAATAGTGTATAGTGCACTGGAAGAGACAATTCACATTTTTAAAGTACACTATACCGGTGATAAAGTATTAGCATTGACAATATACATACTTAGTGCCACCTATGTCTCCATTATAACTGGCATTGGATTTAGTGGTGCTAATTTCATCCTATTAGTAGCAATTTATCTAGTGTCAAATAGATAGTGCTGCCTTAGCCTACAATTGTTGCAATGACAAAAGTATAGGCATTTTTTTGGGCAACTTGTCCTTGATCCTTTCATGGAAAATATACTCTTGAAAATATCATGTTTAACAATGTTAGCAATAAAGGCACCATACATCATTTAAGAACATCTTATGTATAGATGCATAAATTCAACTTCCTATGTGTTCTTTAAGTTTTATGGTGCATTTTGTAGGTATCTCCGAAATTTCATGATGATGAAATGCTGAGATTCGTCACTCAGCCTACAAGGTAGACAATGTCTCCAGGAGTGATTATGGGAGTTTCCTCACTAGTCATGGGGTATACCCACCCTAGTGGCTTTGGCTGGTCTTTGCATATACTCTATAGTGAAGAAAGATGGAGCTCCATGAGTCTTAGGAGCATAGCATCTAAGTAAAATAAAAGAAGAAAGGAAAGAATAAATTGGCAGAGACTTACCTGCTACTTTGGTGGGGAAGGACTCGAAAGTCCTCTCTTACACCCTAAGTTTTCTATGGGATGATGAAAGAAATTGAAAGACAAAATGAAAATAAGAGGAGAAAGGGAAAGAAAAAGGATGATTGGAGATACTGTATAGTCTCCTTTGCCTTCCCGCTCTTGCCATGCTCCTTTCCTATCTCCTAAGCTCGTGAAGACCTAAATGTCCTTGGCAAAACCTTGATGGCCTAGAAATCTTAGGTTAGTTATTTGCTACTGAATTGGATTGATTTCTTGAACTCTAAATCTTTGGATCACTTCTTCAATCTCTAGATCTCCTAATCAATTTTTGGCTTTCTTCAAATGTCTTCATGGGGTGGAGAAGCACTATTTATATAGTGGTGGTAGGAGGCTGAGTTCCTCAAATAACAGATGTGGGACTAAAGGTTTGAGTTGATCCCGAGGTGGATCAATGGCTTTAAATGAAATGATTGGCTTTTTGTGGTTGGCTTGATAGCTTCAAATAGATAAAGAGATTGATTTAATAAATTGGAGTCTTTGGACTAATTTAGGGGCTCCTAAGCTAGCCTGCGAGCATCACACACAAAGGAAAAAGAAATAAGAGGGTTGATGGGGATATGCCAAGATAATTGTGCTTTTCTTGGGTCCAAGAAACTAACACTATTCCTACAAGTGGGTAATAAGTTTGAAGTCATAGAGCTAGTTAAGATAGAGCCAAGCAAAGAGTTGAGCACTAGCCAATTTGACTGGAGTGTTGAAAGGAGTGAGAGATAGCAAGATCTATCCATGTTGGGGTAGAATGCAATGCAATGCAATCTCTAAGGATGCAAAATTTTTTTTAGAAGATCATGCAAATTTGTTAACCACTAGTTGGATCACGGTGCCCTTTTGATGAAGGGAGACTATAGACCACCTTGTTCTTCTCCAAAGGAGGTTTTCAAAAACCATGACCTATGTTAGTGTCACTTATTGCTCCTCTTAGTGGCACTAGATGGTGGTCATCGCCAAATTGTTGTGGGTGGTGGGACCGGATGGGACCATTAGTAGAGTCAAATTACCAAGGTCTTGTTGTTGCTAATGGCAGGTGGTGTCAAACTGGCATCAAATTATTTAAGCTTCTAGGTTGCTAGAGTTTGTTGTTGTTGGTGTTGGTGGTGACTAATTTCGATGGGATGGTGATTTCCTCCTATTATTGTTGCTTGAGAATATTTTTTTAGTTCACTAGATTCTTAGAGCATGCCCCGTGCACTCCTAATTTTGTGTATGACTTGTGCGCCAATTTTTGGAAGCACAATTATTTTTAGGAGAATCCAAACCTCACTTGGTTTCCCTTTTCTAGTGTGATTTAGACTCTTATTTTGGCTCTTCTATGCCTATTTATTTCACCATACCTTGTGACTTTTCCTCACACTTTCTCTTCAATTCTTGCTTCTTTTGAATCATGGATTTGAAGTTTTTTTCTTTTGCAAATATTTATTTGATTGATCAAAAAAGTCACATTGCCAAGTGTCTTATTGCTGATGAGGTAATCACTTTTTCTTTCATCTTTTTGTTCTCTACTCTTGTATGCTTATTTCGGATTGGTGGTGGGCATGGCTTTTTGAGCACCCTTTGTAGGTCAAAGAATTCTTAGAGTATCAATACTTTAAAACTTCCATTATGCCTATCTAGACTTCAAGATGCTTGAGTGGCTTTCTCGTAAATTATTGAGCTGGCCTTTGCTTGTTGTTGCTTTTGAGATGTGGAATCCCACCACTCATACCTTCTTCTTTCAACATGGAGAGATGTTGCCAGTTGTAGAGGAAGTAAGCTATCATTTAGGCTTGAGGGAAACTAGAAATTTTACATTCCTTAGTAGTAGGAGTCTTTCTTTAGGTGCTAGAGATTTCCTTACTACTCTTTTGGGTTGACTAGTTCATGATGAGGAAATGTTGACCTTGTATGCTACAAGATTAGATGAGCTTCTACTACACAAGTTATGGGTAAGGAATTGGTCATTGTTCTGTGAGGAGAGACAACATACTCATTTTATTTGTGGTGGTTGCTTCTCTTCCCAAACAAGTGTCTTTTGTTAGTAAGCTTAACATGGACATGATATTAGGCATTCTACATTACCTTGATTGTTGACTTGTTGTGCCTCTTTGGCATATCTAATTAAGGGTTTGGACTTCGCTGCACAAGGTGGGACTTTTTATGGGAGTGCTTTATGTCTCCAACTTTGGCTTGACTTTCCTGTTGCCTTGGATTTGGTTGTGATTATTCATCAGAGCCACAAGGAGTGGAGGTCTACCTTTGATTAGTTATGTGTAGTTAGATCATATTTTCTCTAGCTTCAGTTTCTCCTCTGACTTTCAAGGACTTTTAGAGTGAATTGGTGATTATAGAAAATCACATTTTTGTCACTTACCCAATCCATATGTGTGTTAGAATAATAGGCCCTACAATTGTAGTTCCTTTTCCTTTTCCTTCATGTCTTGTTTTGGAAGCTCGCCATCATGGATTTGCAAAAGATTATTATCAGGTTCTTGAGGTAGATTCCATATGGTATTTTGGTACTAAGAAGTCTTGCTTCCCTAACTTGATTCTCTAAAGGTGGAAGGCTACATCAAATGGTTTTTAACGCTTTGTACTCCTCCTTTATTTGCACCACTATACAAAGAAATGATCAATTTGATTCATTTTGGAGCGTATTTGTGAGTATCACTACTCTTCATCAAAGCATCGATATCTTCATTATTAGATTTCTTTTGTACCATTATCAATAAGCTATTTCTAATAAGAAATTACCTTATAACTTTAATTGAATAAAGCTTTATCTAGCTCTCATGTCATTGTGCAATGCTTAAACCATTTTTTCCTTTTGTTTCTCTTTTCTTGCCATTGCTCCTTTTGCTTTAGCATCAAGATAAGACCTCTCTTTAGGCCTCAATATTTTCAATGATGTTCAGCTTTCTCTCTTATGATTCATCACCTCTTTACTCCTTCAGTTGCATGTTGAGTTGGATGAGTGCTTTGCTAGCAGCAGTTTAACTTCATGTTCCTCTTGTCATCATACCTGTATGAGTCTAAGTGTTCCTCTAGGCCTCTTGCTTAAGTTTTGTATTTGTGCTCTATATCTTTGAAAATAAATTATTAAGTAGTACTTTACCTTTTATATAAATATTGAATGAATGACCAATCGAGGACTTTTGTGCTTTTAAATCAAGTTTGAAACTTGCCTCAGCCTTGGGAATGTTTGTATCAAATTA
This sequence comes from Trichopus zeylanicus subsp. travancoricus, assembly GCA_005019695.1. Taxonomy (NCBI): domain Eukaryota; kingdom Viridiplantae; phylum Streptophyta; class Magnoliopsida; order Dioscoreales; family Dioscoreaceae; genus Trichopus; species Trichopus zeylanicus. The sequence goes on along the minus strand of RXID01017730.1, from coordinate 15,785 downwards.
TGGGTGGTTGAACAACTGGTTTCACCATAACCTTTTTCTCTAGTGTGATGACTTCCATGGGAAGTAGTTTCAGGTAGTTTCCTTTTTCCATCTTCCTATTAAGGCCAATCTGGCTCCCTTGGCTTTGCTTGGTTTCTAGATGCCCCTCAACTACCAAGGTTTACTCACCTACAAATGCCAACTAGTTCTTACTCTTTGGATGCTATTCTCGGCTAATAATATGTTGAGTTGGGAGTCTGTCCTAATTCTGACAGGTGATCCAATTTTTTTCCTCTTTTAAAACCTATTCATCACTTTTCCTTCTTCTTTCTTTCCTTTTCCTTTCTCTTTTTTTTCAAGTGGTTATCTTTTGCCTCTAGGACAAACTTCTCAAAGGGTCATCTGTCAGCCTCTGTGTTGATCTCGAGGAGTAATCTTGTCACAAGTTCTTAACTACTTAAAATTAGCTTTATTAGTTTTGAGCTTGCATTCTCATAGTCATCTTAGCACTCAAGTATTTAAGGTGAGAGATCCAAGACCTCCAATTTCCACTTCACATCATCATTGACCTTTGGCCTCTAATTTCTTTTCGGGGGAAACATCTTTTCAAGTACATGGTGTTCCAAGGGTCACATAGTACCTCACCATCAGTGTTGGCTAAACTAGGATGCATTTTTGTGGTAGATGTATAGGCCTTCCCAGTTGGGCTTCAATTTCTCTTTGTTCTTGGGCAAGAAAACATGCCTTTTTGCTTGACTATCTTCTTTTGATATGCTTGTGATAGGTGTCGCTGATAGGCCTTTTTTATGCGTACTAGCAACATCCTACCCCTCGTCTTTGTCTTCATCTTCAATTTTGTTGACTCCCAATAAAACTTCAAATAATTCTTTGTTAAAGTTTCATTGGCTTTCATTTAGGTAGATGATGCCTTTCTTTTGTCTAGTATCCAGGAGAAGTGGTTGCCCCATGTTGAAGATATGAATGCTTTTTTAGTAATTTCCTATTTGTAGCTTACTATAATAACCTACTAATAAAACATGAAATAAACCTAAATCATGAGGGGGTTCCACTTCTAAGAGTAGACTAGATACTTTTAGAGTTGTCATGGGTTGCCTTCCCATTTAAGTGGGGTGGCGTATTAACTTTAAGGAACAACAATTTTGTCCCAACTAGGGTATCATCTTCTTTGGGTAGTGGTAGTCATTTTGAACTAGTGATGTGGCATTCAATGGTGAAATGGGATTTTAACATCCAGGTTATTAGAGGAGGCTGACCACCATCATTGAACAAACAACACAACCTATTGCCCTTCTTACATTTTTTTTCCATGTGAAATCAAGTCCTTTTCTTCTGGGAACTTTTTTTGGTAGTGGTTCTCGTTCTCCTTGGTTATTCTTCCCGAGCCCCTAGCTGGGCTAGTAACCAATTTTAAACAAGATATCCCATAGCTTCTCGAGGTGTGGAGGGTTTAAGATTAAAGACCACAAACCAGGATTTATCAAGTAAAGTGATTCATTCTATGGTGATAAAATGGTGGGGATTGCCCCTTGCAAACATGGATGAGCTTGGTAGTCAGTGGGAGAGGGAGGGTGCTTGGCAGGAACTTCAAACTCAACATGTATAGACAACAAGGAGGATTACTTAGGTTGTTTTGGAGATTTTGATGCTTCAATTACTATAGGTATCTTTCCTATGGGTTGGAAATTTTTATCTCGGACCAAAGAATCCTTGCAAATCTTAATTATTGAAACTTTATAGCAGAATTTTAAGCATTCATGATGTGTCAAAGAGATAGCTCCCATGTCTCTAAGCCATTGTCTACTGAGCATTAGACTGTAATAAGGGATGTAGAGGATGTGGAACTCAATATAGATCATCTAAAGCCCACATGTAACTGAGAGTCAAACCCTCACATGGCATTTTATTTTAGAGTTTTTGTATGCCTGTATGCAAATATTAAAATCCATCATATTTTCCTCTTGGACATCCATTGTGTTCAGAGCTAATAGTGTGCAAATGTTGAGCAAGGTACTAATGTCTACTAACATTGTAGGCACTATGGTGTTGCAAACTTGAACATAGATATGGAGTGGTTCATCCCTCAACTCCTCCTCAAGTAACTCCTAATCGGTGAAGGTTATAGCTGGGTTTTGAAAGATGCTTTTTCAAATGATAGCTAACCTTTTTGAGGGTATGCTACTCTTAAGATCTATTTCACTTCCAGTCTTGAACAAGATGTTTCAATATTTGAGGGATCAATTACAAGTTTTAGGAGTAAATTTTAGCATGTTTTTTGGCTAGTTGCTCTAGAATGTTGTACTCCTTTCTAGTTTCTATTCCTCCCTTAGTGACTTCAAATTCCTGATTGGCAATGGGAAAGATTCAATTGGTCAATTTTCCTTGATTTTCTATTGCTTGACCTATTTATCTTTGTCTATCCCACCCTTGATCTAGTTTTGTTATAATAAGGAGTCTTTGTTGATGTGTTTTAGGGGATCATAATTATTATCCTTTGAGGTGTATCTATTGTTTGTATTGTTATAGATGTAGGATGTACCTACCTACCCACAGTTTTAATACCTATCTATTCAGTTATGTTGTTTTAGTTGTGGCATTTTATTTGTTTTAGCTTCTATGTTGTTCATGTTCTTATCGATATGAACTGGTAGAGAATTGCTTACTATGGTCATATTTCTATTTTGTACACATATGTTTTAACCAAATCCCAATTAATAATATTTTTATCATTCAAATTATAGATTATATCCCTGAAGGTGAAACATTGCTCAAGAGTATAATCAAGAATTTGTTGGAAAGGATAGTAGTAGGAAAAATCGACTCTAGGAGGTATTGGCTTGGGATCAAGAAGTTGTATACTATTGTTGGTCATGAAGATAGTGAAGATGTTGGGGATAGTTTCATATAATGGTGGGTAATATTATCGCCATGACACTTAACAGGTTTGATTATTAGATGGAGATATAACTTGGTAGTTTCAAGATAGGTTTTGAGACTAGTTTGGAGGTTGTTGCTAGACTGGTTGGTGGGGAGGTGTATTTCTAGGAGGTTGAGGTGAGGGTAGAAGGCTACTATCTAAGGAGTTTGTAGATGGTAGGGTGTTAGTTGAGGTGGTTAAGGAGGTATTTGTGAGTACCCTAGGCCTAACCTTAGTATTGAGACTTGATTGATATGAGCTTTATTTATGCCAATCACTCCTTTAGCTACTCCTATCTTCTTTAGAAGTCTTTTGTCTATATAAGTCTCATATTCTCATATGAACTTTGCCCATACGTGTGCTTTTTGGTACAAGACATCAAAAAATAAATATCAAATGATAGTAATATAGCTTTAAGTGTAGGAAGAGAAGTCTCAATTAATAAATTAATTTGTTATTTTCTAGTAAGGGCAATTTGGGATCTAATAGATTTGTCTTTCTAGTGGTTGGCATATTCCACAAATGTGTCACCACTTTGCTTCTTTCCTAATGTTAGCTTGATGATATCTGGAGTGTGGGCCACCTAGTGGGTGTATTGCTATTTCAATGTAGTAAAAATAGTGTCAAGTGATTGGAGCTTTTTTTGAAGTAGGCTTATGAATCAATTAAAGGTTGCAGGACTTAGAGATTTTTGGAACAAAAAAACCATCAATGGCTCATTGCCCCTATATTCCTTCACATGAAACATAAACCCTACAATGTGGTGATTAGGATTCCCATCCCATTTTATAGATAACTTTTAGGTGCCTTGAAGCCAATAGGAAAGTTAATGGTGAGGAGACAGATATTAGTCAATGTGGGTGTAGTGACCTACAGAAACTTTTGCGCAAGAAACTTCATGGGGATCTTATAGGACTGCCATGTTATGGGAGGATAGGTTCAATCACACTAGCAACTTGCTGCTATCTAGCGATGTACTGAACTACTCTATCTAAACCACATTTGGTTAATGAAATTCATAAGCTATGAAAAATTGTAATTAGGAATATTAGAATGTTTGTCACCTATGATTGTCAAACAGTTTTTGCCAATTTTAAGGTTCAAGTTGGAGTTATTATCATTTTATAGGATGCATGACACTCCCTTATTTTTAAGATGACAAAAGGCCAAGATGTCTCATGTGCTCCAAGTTTCATACGTAAGCTACTCCAAGAAGATGTTACAATCAGGCCATAGGTTATGATCCCATTGACCATAACAACCTCTCTACGGGTAGCGTCCTGCTCGTATAATTGTGTCTAAGTTCCATGTGTGCCTCTAAACCTAGAAGTGACTAGAGAGAATGTTCTCTGAGAGATTAATCCGTTAGCTGACTTAAATGAATCTAGTAGGGTGCAATCCCTTAGACTTTCTAAAGGGAAATGAGCATAATTCACCCACTTTTGAGATGGGAGTTATGGAGGTTCGGTCAAGTGTCGTGATCACCCCGGGTCACACCCTACGTCTAAGGTACTGTTTCCTTAACAACCTTGACACTTGGAAATAGAGGATCCGCAAGGCCTACTCTTAACAGAAAGTGGCTTGAATCCTAAATTTTCTCACCAACGATTTTGATTCAAAAATATATTGAAATTAAACAACCATTGAATAATTCATGAAATAATCAGTTGCTGAGAAAGAAATTTAAAAACATCAAAGAGGATAAATGCAAAGATATGACCTAGCTTTTGGATGTCCTACTATGGTCACCATTTTATAGGTCTTCCTAGAATTTTATATTGACGAAGCATTGAAATTTGCCACTTGTCATACAAGGTGGATAATGCCTATAGCAGTGGTCATTGGAGTATCCTTGCTAGACATGGGGTTTACTTGCCCTAGTGACTACAGTAGGTCTTTTTTGCATACCCTACAATGAAGAAAGAGAGAGTTTTGTAAAAGTTTTAGGAATGTAGCATCTAAATAAAATAAAAGAAGAAAGAAAAGAATAAATTGGCAGAGACTTATCTGCTGCCTTGGTGGGAGAAGGACTCAGAAGACCTTCCCTAATTCCTAAGTTTATTATGCTAGAATTGATGATGAATAATATGAAGTTAAAAGACAATGAAAAGAAAGAGGAGGAAGGGAAAGAAAAGGCCTCATTGGAGAAACTATGTAGTCTCCTTCACCTTTTCACTCTTGCCATGCTCCTCTTGCTGTGTCCTAAACTTGTTAAGGCCCAAACTTCCTTAACAAAACCTTGATGGGCCCCCAATCTTGAGTCAATCACTTTCTTAATAAACTAGATTGATTTCTCAATCTCTGGATCTTTGGATGTCTTCTTTGATCTTTAGATCTCTTGATCGATTTCTGACTTCTTTCGGATGTCATCAAGGGGTGGAGAAGCACAATTTATATAGTGGCAATTGGAGTCGAGTTTCTTAAATAGCTAATGTGGGACTAAAGGTTTGGCCTGGTCTTAAGGTGGATTGATGGCTGCAAATTTGAGCCCTATATTAGCAAAATTTGGATATTTTTGGATTTTAGTTCAGGGCAGTTGGATGCTGAAATTCAGGTTGTACTAGTGACTAAGATTTTTTTGGTGTATTTTTAGAAACAAAAGTGAGAAAACTATGGGGCCTACCCAAGGTTTCCCGTGCCCAAGACTGGGTGCACATCATGTGCTAGCGTTTTGGGGTATACAAATTACTTTTTCTTGTGACTAGGTGGGCAATCAAAATGCTAGAATTTCAAGAGATTTTTGGCTCAATTTCAAAGGAATTTTCAGCTTAATTTGAAAAGAATTTTTAGCTCAACCGTCAAGACTTTTGCAGGTTCAAATAGGTGAAGATGGGTTGGCTTAAAGGATCACTCAATGGAACTGAAAAAGCTAAAAAGGTAGATATCAATATGTTTGTTCAAATATTTTAAGGTTGTATATGCTAGAATTCTTTGATTGATTTTAGTGAGTTTAGTGTATATACACCTAACATTTGTAAATTGGATTTTTTCAGGAGTAAAATATATTTAGGGATGAAAGAAGAGAATGAAACTTCATACTACAATATCCACGTAAGAGGTAGTTGAATTAGGTTTTAGCAAAACAATGGAACCCTTTTGTATTTAAATAAGAATATGATCAATCCAATAGCAAAATGATTTTGAGCCAATCACAATCAATCACAAGTATAATAAAAATAAAGCAAGGTAAGAGTGTACCACGATGTAAAGTAGTTCAGAGGTAAACTGCTCCTACTCCACTACCCTTGCCTCGCTCATAAGGACTTTAACACTTCACTAGTGTGCCACTTCATTGGTGAAGCCAACCCCATACACTCACCCTTGCTCCAACCAGCAAGGCCAACTCCAAACCAGAACTTTAAAACTCTCAACAACTCCAAACAACCTTAGAGTACTTACAATCAATATTGGAAGAGAAAAGACAATTCTAATTCTTCACTATAAGATCACTCAATGTGAGAACAAGGGCTTTGAAGATTTAAAAGTTAAAGTGAACGGATTAGAGCTCTTGGAGGCTAGAGAGCTATTAAGACCTATTATCTCAGAGAAAGATTTTTCAAGAATATGCAAAAAGTTATTAAAGAACAAAATGCAAGCCCTGAAATTCTAGTTGATGAGAACACTAGCCGTTGAGCTATGCTCTGCTGCATTTGAGCATCTAAACTATACTTATTCAAACATTCGAAGCCTCCTAATGGTCAAATTTTACTAGCCATTAAAGCTAATATCACATGTTCGGGCACCTAATCACAAGGTTTGGATGTCTGAACTGTATAGTTTCAAACTTTCGACCAAATATTTGAGCAACTAAACCCTAAGCATGAATTTTCTTAGAAGTTATAGCTTCCAAATTTTGGGCATCCAAACCTTGTGTTTGGGCATCCGAAGCTATTAGTAATTCAAAGAGTTGTTTCAGCTACATTTGAGTGACTAAACCATAAAGTTCGAGCATCCAAAGTTAATAAAAAACTTTTTATTTTTGCTGTAACTTCAGTCTTCATGCTTGACACCATCTCAAGCTAGCCTTGGATTAAAAGATGAGCTGGTGAAGGCATTCCAAGATAGGTTGAATGTTAGCCAATGCTCTAAACCACAAATTCAAATAACAAATCTTTGACTCAAAGAAAATAAAAAAGCTAAACCTCTTGAGTCTTCTCTTGAGCCTTATTCTAGCCAATCTTCATTCCTTCAGTATTCGATCATTGATCTACCATCACACCTCATCTTCAATGACATCTTCGTGTTCATCCATATCTAAGGCTTCTGAATGTGCTTGATCTTCATTGTGGGTTTGACTTGATTTTTAGCTACACATAGCTCAAGAAATAGATCAAATACATAATTTGTTCATCATCAAAACTATAGAAGGCAACGATCTTCCTTTTTTTGATGATGACAAAGCCTTACCATCTAAAAGGAGCATAATCGAGTCTTTTAAAAATAAGTTTAAATTGTAAGACAACACCAACATTTGTAAGCTCCCCTTTAGTAACACCATCTATCAACATGCTAACATCATATATCTAGTTTTTTAAAAAGAACATAATCTAGTCTTTTAAAGAAAAGTTTAAATTGTAAGACAATACCAATATATGTAAGCTCCCCCTTACTAACAACACCATCTATCAACATACTAACATCATATATCAACCATATAATGTAGCAACAATTACAATTCCAACAATCAACAATTGCTTATTTGCTCCTACTCCCCTTTACTCATGTGATCTTCATGCAATATTTTTCTCTCCCTTTTGTCATCAACAAAATGGGTAACAGAGAAGCATAATACACAAACCACAATCTACAACACAAAAGTAGAATGCATAAATGTAACAAAAATCCATAAGGCATAATCCATAATCTACTACCATCATTACAAATCATAAGCCCAAAAAACATCCATATCCAAAAGACCAATAGTAATAGTAAAAAGACAATCAAGAGCAATCAAAATTTACATGCCTCAACACCAAAAGCCCCAAGTTCAACACAAACCACATATATACAAGGCACAAGTCCAACACAAAAAGCATGAGATACACAAAAGCTAAGTGCACGGTCCCTGTCCAAAATGAAAGGTGCCCAAAGTCCTCTTAGGCTGGTCAAGGCACTCCAAGACTTGCTAGGTGCCAATGGTGATTAGCCCCTTGAGGCATTCCAATTGCTTAGTGAGTTCATCTAGATAATGATCAACAAACCATCGTGAAGCAGCTCTGGAACTAAGAGCTCTCGAAGCAACTCTAGTCTTAACATCCACGACCCAAGTATGACCAATAGTAGGCATTTCCTCTCAAACTCAGCCTGCAGTAGGTCCCTAGTCTTGCATCCAAACAAAGTGATCATCCTCTTATGGGCTGAACTCCATACAGTATAGGGAGACCCAATCAAAGGTTTGAGGAGGGGTATAGTAGTAAAGAGAGCCAAAGGTGGTGGAGGCTATCCCAAAGTAGTGAAAGATGCAAGGGATAAGATGAGCATTGCCAAGAACAGAGCTGGTATGAAGGATATACAGACCTATGTGGCATAGGATGAGGTAGGAAAGATTGATCATACACCTAGTTAGAAGGTAGTATATTGCAAATAGCTCAAGGAATGAGACCTCATCAAGATGCCCACCCTTCAGGACGAGGGTGTAGGCAAGAAAATAGTGGAGGACATTGGATCGGAGTGGAAGGAGATTAGAAGGAAGATCCTTCATCATATGTAGGGCTTGTGCGTGGTTCTCCTCAAACATCCTCTCAATAGTCTCAGAGAAGGTGATGAGGAGATCCTCATTAGACCACTATTGAGTGAAATAACATCTTCTCCCTTAGTGGATAAGCCTAGGATGGCAATTAAAAGGTTAGTGTCAAGAATAATTTTGGTATCCCCATATTATGTGGTGAGGGACATGTGGTTTAGGTTAAAAGAAGCATTTGAATAGAATATCCGCACATGCTGATCAACATAAGGCTCATGGGTGGAGACAAAATTGAACCAACCTTGGGCATGGAAGGGAGTAGATAGGTTTAGGAAGGCTATGTCTTGGAATCAATGAGGCAAGGTGGAATAAGCATAGCACTAGCAAATCTAGCCTTAAACCTATTGAAACAACTTCAGGAGTGAAATTTAGAAGCAAATTGAGGTGGCTAACTAACTGATTAGGCTTTGGACCATTTCCTCTTGGTGATGGGGGTATTGGTGCAGGGAGTCATGGCAAGGCTGAGAGAGAAGCAGTGGGAACAAGTAGGAAGGGAACTCTAGGTGTTAGAGAAGCTATAGGAAGGTCAAAGATGCTGCAAAGGAATGCTGGATGGCCTAAGGGAAGGAGATGGAGTGAAGAAAATTGGGGGAAAAGGGGTGGTAGCCTAGGATTTTGAGCTAGATTTACACATTTAGACATTTGAACCTGGAGGTTTGGCATTTAAAGTTCAAAGATAGATGGTCTCATCACAATTGATCATTCGATCCCTTTGTTGGAAGTCCGAAAAGTTCTCCTTTGAATGTTCAATTATTATTTTGGGAAACTGAAGAAAGACAACATGAGAAGATAAAATTGTGTAGGGTTTGGGCATCTGAACAATTCTATTTTAGATGTTTGAACCACAAAAACTGAACAAGCTTCTCAGCAGCAAGAAACTCATGTAACAAGCCAAAAAGGAAATGCTCAACCATTTTCAAGAAAATTTTGAAACACCAATCTTATCCCAAATCAAAGAAAATCGAGTTTTATCCAATGGTTTCATAAAAATATCCAAATATCCACAAGTTGATGATTGGTTTTGATAAAAATTAAAGAAATATCATTTTTAGAAACATGATCTTGAATAAAATGATAACAAATATCAATGTGTTTTGAGCAAGAATGTAGTACCAACATTTTGGATTAAAAAAAGGTATTAGTATTGTCACAATAAATTGGTACATTAGAAAAATCACAATCAAAATCTTGGGGGTTTGTCTCATCTAAAGAATTTGAGAATAACAACACCCCACGGTAACATGTCAGCATCGGTAGTAGAAAGAGCCACAAATTTTTATTTTTTGAAGCTCCATGAAACTAGAGGCTTTCTAAGAAATTGGCATGTACCCTCTAGTGCTCTTTCTATCTACATGATAGCTGACATATTCTTCATTGCAAAAACTAATTAATTCAAAGCACTCATTTCTAGCATAACACAAACCTTAATCTAATGTGCCCTTAAGATATTTGAAAATGTGTTTCATGGCAACTAGATGTGATTTCCTATGAGATACTTGAAATCTAACACATAGACAAACACTGAACATAATCTCAGGCCTACTTGTGGTCAAATATAATAGATTACCAATCATACATCTATATTGCTTTTCATCATCCTTGTCCAACATGGTTGAAGGACTCATTGGGGTTCCAATTGCCTTAGCTTCATCCATGTTGAACTTCTTGAGTAGTTCCTTTGTGTACTTGGCTTGATTGATGAAGATCCCATTCTTCATTGGTTGCACTTGAAAACCAAGAAAGAAATTCAATTCTTGCATCATGCTCATCTCGAACTCCTTTGTCATGGTGCATGCAAATATCTCACAAATATTTTCATTAGTAGCACCAAATATAATATCATCGACACAAATTTGAACTACTAATAAATCATTTTGCTTTTTCAATAAGAACAATGTGGTATCCACACAACCCTGAGTAAAACCATTTGAAATTAAGAAGGAACTTAGTCTCTCATCCCAAGCTCTTGGAGCTTGTTTAAGACCATATAGTGCCTTATTCAATTCTAAAACATGGTTTGGAAATTGTGAGACCTCAAAATCAGGAGATTGTTCAACATAAAGTTATTTATAGAGGAAAGCATTTAGAAAGGCACTCTCGACATCCATTTGAAATAGCTAGAAACCTTTACAACATGTAAAAGCAAGTAAAATATGAATGGATTTCAAATGAGATATGAGTGAAAAGGTTTCTTAAAAATTAATCCCCTCAACTTGGTTGAAACCCTTGGCTACTAATCTAGTCTTGTTTTGAACCATGACACCATTTTCATATAACTTGTTCCTAAAAACCCATTTTGTTTAGGTAATCATTTGGTCTTGGAGCAAGTTTCCAAACTTGATTCTTCTCAAATTGATTTAGTTCTCCTTACATGGCAAGAATCCAACTTTCATCCTTTTGAGCTTCATCAAGATTCTTGGGTATAACTTGAGAAAGAAAAGCAATAGTATCAAGATTGTATTTAATGGCATATCTAGATTTTACCCCCTGATCAACATTACCAATGATTTGATCTTTTGGGTGACTCTTTTGAAATTTCCATGCCTTGGGTAGTTTATTATTTTCACTTTGCTCTTTGTGTTGATCCTCTTTATCTTTATCTTTCTCATTCCTTGAACTTTAACTTGACTCACCCTCTTCCTTTTCCTTGAGATGCATCTCATCTTATTTCTTACAGATATCTACATCATTATTAATTAACTTTTTCTCCAAAAGAAGCTTAGCTTAATCAAATACTATGTTAATAGATTCTTCAACAAACATGGAGGACTTGTTGAAGACTAAGTTTTAGACATAGTTGAATAGCCAAGAAAGATACCTTCATATGTTTTTGAATTAAATTTGGACAAGTGATCTTTTGCATTCAAAATAAAGCAGCAACCAAAAATATGAAAAATATGAAATATTCAGTTTCTTGTTATTCTGCAATTCAAATGGAGTCTTGCTCAAAATTGGGTGAATAGAAACTCGATTTAAGATATAGCATGTCGGGTTAACAGCATTCGCTCAAAAATATTTGGGTCAAGAGTACTTGTTAAGCATGACTCTTGCCATTTCTTGAAGAGATCTATTCTTCCATTCTACTACTCTATTTTGTTGTGGAGTGTAATAAGGCAAGAAGTTATGCTCAATGTCATTTTCAATGCAATAGTTTTCAAACAAATAATTTTCAAATTTACCTTCATAGTCACTACAAATTTTTAAAATCATGTAACTTTTTTCATTTTGAATTCATTTGCAAAGATCAACAAAGGCATTGAAAGAGTCATGTTTATGCACAAAAAAAACCCATGTAAATCTAGAATAATCATCTACAATTATGAAAGCATAATTCTTACCTCCTAGACTTGTTGTTCCAATTGGTCTAAACAATTCTACATAAAGGAATTGTAGCTACCTTATTGTTGTGATAAATGTTTTGGATTTGTGGGAGGCCTTGACTTATTTCCCCATTTGGCAAGCATCACATATTTGATCCTTTATGAATTTGCACTTGGGTAGGCCCCTCACTAGCTCTTTCCGGTGGACTTTAGCTATAGCATCCATGCTTGCATGTCCAAGCCTTCTATGCCAAAGCCATCCATTGCTATCTTGAGCTATAAAACACTTCTCATTTTTCAAGTCATCTTGGTCAATTGTGCATACATTTCCATCTTGATGACCAACAAGGGCTACAACATTATCATTATCATGTCTAACTATGCAAACCTTTTATTTAAAAAGAATATGAAATCCTTTGTTGCATAGTTGACTAATGAAAAGTAAATTATGCTTGAAACCTTCTACCAAAAGAATATTTTAATTATAGAAGATCTAATAGAAACATTTCCAATACCTATGATTCTACCTCTACCATTATCCCCAAAAGTGACGTATATTCCATCCTTTTCTTTTAGTTCTACAAACATTGATGGATTTCCTATCATGTGTCTTGAGCAACCACTATCTAGAAACCATTTATTCCTTTGGTTCTTTAGGTGGAAGCATAGCTAAAAATAATAAAGAACGTTGGGATGGAACCCATTCTAAATATGGGTGCATATAGTTAAAGAGTAAAATAACTATAACAATAAATAGAAAATGTGACATATAATAAATTAGTGAATCCTACCTTTGGATTAGATAGAAGGGTGGCCATGTGAAATTAGCAAGTGTAAATTATGTGGGCCACTTCTAGCTAACTAATGCTACTCAAATGAAAGATGTTTTAGGAACCCAAAAATATTTGGACTCCTTAGCTTTAGGAAACATCCCCTTAGGTATCCAAATTTGCATAACAAAAGAATTTCTCTTAATTGGGCAACTTGTGGAGGCATGTTCTCTTTGGCAACAATAGTTACATGTCAATTTTGAAGTTATAGAACATAAGGCCTTTACAAAAGTGGACTTGGTACCTTTAGATTCAGAAGAGGATATGAACCCAAGTCCAAATCAACTTAAAACATTCTTTTGATTTTTCAAAATCAAATTTAAAGTAGAATTTCCATGGAAGAAAGTCTTTAAGTGACTTTTTTGAATCAGCATTTTCCTTTTGAAGCTTTTTAAGACTCATTTTGCAATCACAAGATGCTATAGATATTTTTAAAACATTATTTTCTTTTTGAGTAAGCTTAATTTTCTTCTTGCAATCACATGAATTCATAGACAATTTCAGTGATTCAAAATCACTTTCAAGAAAGTTGACCTTGTTTTTCAAAGAGGCATGCTTATGAAGTAATCCTTCATGTCTAGCATATAAATTTTCAAAGGCATCTTGTAATTCATCAAAACTTAAATCACATACCTCATCCTCAATAGTCATAAGGCACAAGCTAGCAATTTCTTCATTAGATGAGGTATCTTCATATTCCTCCTCCAAAATATCCCAAGTTGTCCCCATTGCCTTCTTTTTCTTCTCTTTGAATTTCTTTGATTGAGAGTTAAGAGAACAATTTGCTTTCATGTGGCCAAGCTTTTTGCACTTGAAGTAGTGGGCACTTCCTCCTCTTCATCATCATTGTAGCTCTTTTCATTTCTTGAAGATCTTCTTGTCATGTGCCTTCTCTTAGAAACTTCTTGAACTTTTGAGTGATGAGAGCCATTTCTTCAATACTATCTTCATCATCATCACTAGACTCTTTTGCATTCAGAGCAAATTCCTTTCTTCTTCTTGTCTTCATCCTCCTCTTGGCTCCTATCCTTTATGGTCATCTCATGAGTGATGAGCAACCCCAGGAGTTCTTCCAAGGGCAACTTGCTGAGGTCCTTCACCTCTTTGAATCATGGTCACCTTAGAATCCCATGACTTTGGAAGACACCTCAAGATTTTCCTTGTCATTTCATCATTAGTATACACCTTTCCAAGAGATTTTAAGGGCTAATAATGTCTATAGAGTGAGTGAATATTTTAGTTATAGATTCATTAGATCTCATACTAAAAAGTTTATATTGATTGGCCAAAATGTTCACTTTAGACTCCTTGACTTGCCTTGTACCTTCATGGGTGACCTCAAGGCAATGCCAAATTTTGTGAGCCATCTCATATGTCCTAATTCTATTAAACTTATTTAGGATCAAAGGCACAATAAAGAATGCTCATAGATTTAGCATTTAAAGAATCATTCATTTTATCTAGATCATTGCACTCCATTCTAGGGTTGGGAAGTCTCACACCATCAGTTAATTTGATTGGTGGAATGTGCCCCTCTTCCACTATGTGCCAAAGATCATAGTTTATGGCTTTAATGAAAATTCTAATCCTAGACCTCAAATAGTTAAAATGTGTACCATTGAATAGGGGAGGTCTAGTTCTTGGAGGGATGAAGATATATGAAAAGTAGCCATTGAACTTGATCAAAACTCTAGGTGGTTAAACCAAAGATAGAGCACCAAGATCAGATACAAATTGATACTACAATATCCACATAAGAGTGGTGGGGTGAGAGGAGGAGAGAGCGAGGGGGGGGGGGGGGGGGGGGGGGGGGGCGGGGGGGCGTGGGGAGTTCTGGGGGGGGGGGGCGGGCGGGGGTCTTTTGGTTGGGGGGGGGGCGGGGGAGTGTGAATTAGGTTTTAGCAAAATAATAGTATCTTTTTGTATTTGAATAAGAATACAATCAATCTGATAGCAACAATGATTTTGAGCCAATCACATTCAATCATAAGTATAATTAAAATAAAGCAAGGTAAGAGTGCATCATGATGTAAAGTGATTTGGAGGACAACCACTCCTACTCTACTATCCTTGCCTTGCTCTTGAGGACTGTAACACTTCACTAGTATGCCTCTTCATTGGTGAAGCCAACCTTTTATACTCACCCTTGATCCACCTAGCAAGGCCAACTTCAAACTAGAGCTTTAACTCTCTCAACAACTCCAAACAACCTTGGAGTGCTTACAATTGATATTGGAAGAGAAAAGACAACTCTAATGCTTTACTAGAAGATTACTTAATATGAGAAAAAGGGCTTTCAAGATTTGAAAGTTGAAGTGTAAGGATTAGAGCTCTTGGAGGCTAAAGGGCTATTGAGAATTTGTTATCTTAGAGAAAGTTTGCTCAAGAATATGCAAAATGTTATTGAAGAACAAATTCCAAGCCCTTAAACACTAGTTGGTGAGAACACTAGCCATGGAGTTGTGCATTGCCATGTTTGGGCATCCAAACTATACTTGTTTGGACAACTAAAGTCTCCCAATGGTCAAATTTTACTAGCTGTTAAAGCTAATATCACAAGTTTGGACGCCTAGTCACAAGGTTTGGACATTCGAACCATACAGTTTGAGAATTTTGACCAAATCTTTAAGCGATTGAACCTTGAGCATGAATTTTCTCAGAAGTTACAGCTTCCAAACATTGATCATGCAAACCTTGTATTTGGGTATTCGAAGCTATTAGTAACTTAGAGTGTTATTTCTACTACGTTCAGACTTCCAAACCATAATGTTTGGACATTTGAAGTTAACAGAAAATCTTCTAGTTTTGCTATAACTTCAAACTTCATGCTTAACACCATCTAAAACTGACGATGGATTAAAAGATGAGCCAGTGAAGGTGTTCTAAGGTAGGTTGAGTGTTAGCCAATGCTCTAAGTCAATTCAAATAACAAATTTTTGACTCAAAGAAAATAAAAAAGCTAAACCTTTTGAGTCTTC